>VMDO01013285.1:0-58827 GCA_007922755.1 Pedetes capensis
AACTGCTGTTTATTTATCCTCTTTATACTACCAACTACATCATTGATAATTGAGCACAATAACATTTGTATTAAAACAGTGATTTCTACTTTCAGAATTGCTCCCATGTTTAAAGTTCAGATATTTCAACACAGCTACCTGATTAAAACTGCTCACTCAAATCCTGGCTCCCTGAAAGGAGTGAGACTATCACACACCACACATAGGACAAGACCAAAGTTTTTATCACTAAATAAATCATTAGTAAATAAATTGTTAGGAATTTTAAGGTCTAATCACAAAACGTACTGTTAGACAATAAAATTTCTTTTTAAAAAAGAAGATATACATGTGTGTTTTGATTATTTTCTTTTATTTGATAGTACACTAAATACTGAACATTCAGCCACCATAAAAACAAGGACTTAAGTACAACAATCCTTTCTCAGTTCTCTTGTGTTATCTAAGGGCAACACTGGCAGTCCTAATTACCTTAACTAATTACCAGCGGATGAACTTAACATCAGATATACTTGTCTCAACAACCTTGAGGTGTCCACTCTTACTACAACCTGAATCTGTTGCATTAGTGTTAACATTTTAGTACTTCCTACATCTCCTCTTATACTCACATCTCCATATGCCGTATTCTTCTCAGTCAGTTGTCCTCAGTTGCCTCCCATTTTACCTGTGTTACACTCCATTTTTTAAGTTAATTTGTTTGCATACCTTCTCTATTTCTAGGTATTCTTTTTATACTTTTATTCCTTTGGCTCAATGTGGAGTTTCTTATCTTTAATGCATCTACTTTTTATAGAGAAATTCTTTTTTTAAAAAGGCTGACTATATCATGTTTTAGTTTACTTTGTTAATTACTGACACGATCTAGGTTTTCTACTTCCAATTTGTAAATCCCTCTTGCTTCTCCTTATTACTATGACAATTTCTATACTTTTTTCCTACATATATGTTAGTATGTCTTTACTAGTAGAATATTTTTCCTAGCACTGGATGGATCTACTTGTTTACTTCTCTGCTGACATACTTAAGATGCTGCATGGTATTGGAGACAAACACTAAGTCATTTAGATTAAATTTATGGTTGCCAACTTCAACTGACCTTTAATATTCTTCATCAATTCTGCTATCAATCAATGTTGTCCACTTTCAATAACTGCTTAAAACATCTCCACTTATAATGTAGCTCAAAAGTGCAAACTCTTTCAGCAGTATTTGGAGATGACTTTGCCTTCACTGAAAAGAACTTACTCATTGGGAAGGAATGATCTGATCTTCCCATGAACAAAACTCAAAACTTATCTGTATATGAATTGTACTTCATATTTAAGACTATTTTCTCCACTCAGTCTCTATATGTTATCAACCAAAAGCTCCACAATCACTCTGTTCATTACTTTCTTTCCTAGATTCTTCTATATTTTCTATTTTATAATTTATTCCTATGGAATTTTCTAAAAAATATTTATGTCTCTGAAATACTATTACTCCACCAAAAACCTCTTTTCCATCTATTGCCATGGATCTCTCACCCATTGATAACTCAAAATGAATGTTTTTGCTGTCATTGTCTTGTTTTGCTTTAGACAATAGTACCCATATTAGCTTGTTTCGTTTTCTTAGCTTCTATTCACTCTTTGTCCAATTGCCATTTGGATTCTGGCCCAATAATTCCACTGAAATAATATTTTAAAAACTTACTTCAATGTCGCTGAATTTGACACTTATTTTATCATTTATATTATTCAAATTCTTGGAGTAGTTTGTGCATTGCCACTTTTTCCTTATGAAAACATATTTATCTTTTTTGTCATGGCATCACTCTGTCCTGGTCTTCATTCTGGAATTAGAGGGATTAATAGAAAAATAAGGAAAATATTTAACCTTAGGGGAGAAGAAGAACATACTATGAGGGAAAGGAACATCACATCAGGATAAGAAAGCATCTACATAATGTGTATCATAAAGTAATGTATACAGTATAACTTCATTGACATAAATAGTCCTTTGGTGTTCTTGTTACCATTAATAACCACTCTCTAGGTTTTATAAAGCTGTGTGTGTGAGTGTGTATGTGCAAGTGTTCTCATACCTTTACTATCATGACAGACTTGGTCAAATTAATAAGACCAGTTTTGAATAAGTTACAATCAGTTAATGGTTAATTTTTGTAGCATTTACGAGTTTCCATTTTCAAATTTATGTTTCAAAATTAAATTATATTCTGTGTTTCTTAATGAAGACACAGCAAGAAGCACAATTTATACTGATTTTTTTCTGTGTGTCTCATTGATCTTTCTATCAGCAGGACTTGGAACTAATAGCTATAGGGATGGATGAATGCAATTTGGAAAATATAGTACCCATTCAAATATCATAGATTTAGATTTTGAAATTGAGCTTGCACATTTCAAGTTTCAAGTTCCATTTGTTAGTAGAGAAAATCAATTTATGGTTCAAAAAATAAAAAGACCAATTTTTTCCTAAAGTTCCAGGAGAATTTAACACATTCTATGTGACAAATATTTAATTATTTGAATCTATGCATGATGACCCTAAAACTAAAGATATTTAGTTTAAAACCCAAGGGATGGATCTGATTTTAAAGAATTATAATTTTAAGTTAAATAAGTGTTGTTGCTGTTAGGTTCTGTCAAGTGGAGTCTGATTCACAGCGACCTTCATAGTGTTTTTAATGGCTGATTGTTTCAGGATTGCTTCAGGAGTGGATTGCCAAGACCTTCTCCTGTGTTGGCAGTGCTGGGGAGCAAACCCAGGTCCTACGAGAGTGCAGAGCACCGCTTTACCCACTGAGCTAAACCATCCCCTAGTTATTTATGTATCCAATGTGTTTCTGATGATACTATGCATCCATGATCTATTTGAGGTCCAGCAATTGCCTATACCATAAGTAATACCACTTACACTGGAGAAAAAACATGGACATTTTGGATTGTCATTTACATTTCAAAACTTCAGCAGCTGAGACATTAAGGAATATCAGAATATAACACAACTGAAACACAATATATTTTTCCAACATTATTGTTTTTTAATACTAAATATAAATAATCAACAGTTGGAATATCAACTGAACAGAGAAAGTAATTAAAATTAAAAAAAAGAAAAACAAGAGTTGAGTTTGGTAGCTCATGCCTGTAATCCCAGGAATTTGGGAAGGAGAGGCAGGAGGATCACAGGTGTGAGGCTAGAGTTAGTTTGTATAACTTAGCCAGACTCTGTCTCAAGATAACAAAAAAATTTTAAAGGGACTGGGATGCAGAGTCATGGTAGGATGTTTACAAAAGTATAATGCCATCCTAGTATCAGTCCCCTAGTATTACAAATAAATAAATGAATGAATAAGCAAACAAATATATATATAAATATATAAAATAAAATTAATAAGAAATTTGAAAAAATGTCAGATTATTTTAAGTAATGTTTAACAAAGAAATTCCAAGTTTGTTCTCATTTCGCATGGAAAACCATGTAGTTCTAGTGGTTTTGTTGGTTATTCCAAATATTTTTCACTGTACAAAAGTATTTTCAGTGAGTGCATTTTAAGTATAACTCCAAAAAAGCTATGGGCTATAGCACATAGCATCTGTACTGATATCAAATTTTATTAATGTGAAATAGGAGGAGTCCATCACTAAGTGATTAACAATCACTAAGTGATTGCCTCCTAGTTTGCCAGAACATATTATCCTTGGGGTTATTGCAAATAAGATTCAATCTTTGCCTTCAATAAGGGAATGAATTATTTAGTAAATATTTTCTCTCATTTACAATATGACAACTATTAAGAACTAATACACAGAGTGATTTAAAATGCAAATGAAAATTCTAACTCATTTTTGGCTGGAAGGTCAATCATAAATACACGAAGCACAAAGTATGATAGCATCCAACGGTAAGGCTCAGGACAATCATTACCACTGCTGCAAAGAGTACGTACAAGGTAGAATAATTGAATGTACACCCAGGGATGGGATAGCATAATCTCATGATCCATAGAAGAAAATGTAGCCAGGAATGTGCCATGAACATAAAAAGGGTAACATTTGAGAACATGGAAGATGATAAGCCTAAAAAGATAGGACATACATATGAAGGTTTTTATATGAAATAACACAGGCTTTGAAGTTCATTTTGAAAGCAATAAGGAACTCCTCAGTAAATTTTTGCAAGGAAGTAAAATGATGAGATTATCATGCTACAGAGATCCCTCATTTGGCAATATGGATAATGGATAGCTATTTAGGGAAACTCCCAAGATATAGAGAAGATTTACATTTCTTCCCAATAAGAAGTAACATGACATTCAAAAAAGATGCAAATAATTTTACATATTTTAAAATAAAATTCAGAGATAAAATCAATAAGACCCACTAACAATTTAGTTGTGGAAAAAAAAGAGACAATAAAGTGAACTGTGATTTTAATATTTTCACTTGGTAAGAAAGGTTAACACATTTCTTTCCACTTTTCTCCTGCCTTTACCCAGTGTAAGAGGTAGCCCCATCTACACGTTCTCTCAGTAATGTATCCAATTAGATAGGCTGAGAGGATTACACCTTCCAGTCAAACGGGTTCAACATATTCTGTGATACACCGAGGGACATTTACTAAACCATAAACGTGTTACTGAACTTGGAGGAATTGAGATTGATATACATACTTGCAGAGCCAAATACTCTGTTTGCATTGTGTGAGATAAAAGTGAAAGCATTATTTGCACATATTCTGCACATACTAACTGCCATTCAAATTCTAAAATTTTATGTCTATTAACATATCTAGTCTTCTATACATGCATACTAGGTAAATATCATTATTTGCACTTGACTCAAGAGGCAACAAAGACATGATGACATAACAAAATTTCCCAGCACACATAATTGCTTCTAGGATTCAAACACAGCCAACAAGGCTCCAGTGTTGTTTCTCTGCTCTTTATACTTAGACTCAATGCTTAACTTGGATACTTTCTTGTCAAAGAGAATTTCCATCATTACAAATGATAAATTCATTAGTGTAAAAGTAGTAAAAAAATCCTTCATGATTCTTGAACTACCCACAATAGCTTTAAATCACTTTAATTTCAGTTTATTCATGAAATTGTCATTAAGTAAATAAATATGGTTTAAACATAATGAGATATATATAGCATGATTTTACATATATGAACAACAGAATCAGCAGGGCACTGTGGCACACGCCTGCAATCCCAGTAACATTGGAGGCAGAGGCTGGAGGATCACAACCTTGAGGCCAGTATCAGTTTGTGTAACTTAGTGAGATTCCGACTCAAGATAAAAAATAACAAAAGAGACTGGAGGTTGAGTTCAAAGGCCGAGTACTTACAAAATGTATATAATGCCCTGAGATAAGCCTCCAGTACTGTATTTATAAATATAATCAGAAGTAGAGAGTAGAACAAAGGTTACCAAAGCCTGGGGAATAAGAAGAGAAAGATGTAGGTCAAGTAATGCACAATCATTTCAGAAGATCTGTAGCACAGCAAGGGGAAGGTAGTTAATGGAAATAAATTACAAATTTGAAATAGTTAAGGGGATGGACTTTAAATATTCTCCACACAAAAAATAAGTGTAGAGATAAAGTACATGTTCATTAGCTTTATTTGACAATCTTATAACATATATATTCATCATAAATATCATTAAAATAAATTTCTGAAAAATATCAAGCACTTTGAAGCAAAATACATTTTCCACATTCTGTCATGAAAATGTGAAAAAGGAGGCTTATGTTTTAAGAAATAAACTTGCACAAATTGGAAAAGTCAATAATTGCTAGATGTTGCAAAAGTATTCCAATGTAAGTGAATTTCCCACCATGAAAAACCATTTTTGAGTAGATGATAAAGTGGCTCTGTAGTGGTACTGTTTGTATAGAATCAAAATCAAGTATCAATTGATAACTCTAGGGAGAGATGAACACATCTTTTGTTCCTGCAACAAGGACCTCATAAATTGCATGCACTTTATCTAAATTAAGGTGAATTCCTGCAGGCTTACTGCAGCAATCTTAGAATGTTTGCAGATTTGTTCCAGTTACATTTCTCCCTCATACTGGGAGGATGTCATAGAAAATAGAGGGAAGTGTTATGATGGGAAATGTTACATTGATTTGAAGGGGTTTTAGAAATTTGATTTTTTATTTCTTTATGTTTTGGGGAAAAATACTGAAGGGTCTTTCTGTCTGGATTTCTACTTTTCAGAAAACATGTATCATCCAGTTTTCAGTAGTACTTTCACAAAACTAAAGTGTTAATAAATCACTAGAAACTATTTTCAGGTTAATGTTCACTATTGCAACTCCCTTTTTTCTCAATAAAAATGATTCAGTCTTAGGCAAGCTAGTTCCACTATTGAAAACAGGTAAGTATTAATCGACTTTTGAGGGAATGATAACATTGACTTGATGCAAAAGATAGAAACAGTGGGGAAGTGAGATAGCCAGTGAAGAAAAGCAGCCTGTGGAGCCATTTGTGCTTCCAGGACACCCAGCACTCTTGCACTGATATGAGCTGCTTAATTAATTCAGAAGCTCTGAGAATAAACCATTTGAAGTTTTTATCTGACACTATAAACCCAGAGGTTTGCTTCATTGTTCTTGAAGGAAAACATGGTTTGAGGAACTATTGTTTCTTAAGTAGATTTAAGAAAATCAATGTTGGAACTAACAAAGTGATAGTCAATTTCTCTTAGCATATTCTAGAGATGAATGACATAATAAAAAAGCACAATCTTGTTCATATCTTCTAGCAAGTTATTTGACATCTGTAACATCACAGTTCTAGTTAGGATTTCTTCTAAATATCAAATGCTTATAAATAGATCATTTTTCTGCCTTTGAAAGTCTCTAGAATATTTAGTTGTGAGATATTACTTCTTGATTTCCATGAGTTTTATATTACTTTTATAATAATAGTGACAATGAAAAAATACATTAAAATGGTTTATGCATATTTTTCTAGGATATAACTCTACCTCCTAAGTCATCATAAATTAAATTGATTGTACATCATTAGGCCAACAAACATTCTTTGAGGACTGTCTCTTCAGCTCCAAATTCAGCTCCCCATGCTTTGGTTCTTATGCAGCCTGCCCATCAGAAAATGATGCTGCTTCAAAGTGAGATATAATAAGAGAGCACTGTTAAAAGTTGCTTTTAGAGGCACCTTTTGGAAAAACTGGACTCCATGTATGACATTTTAGATAGCATATCTCAGAAATGAAAATCAGTGGACTTCTTCAGACATTCTCTTTGTAAATGGATTCCACTTCCTTACAAGATAAAGTAACAGTCTGCCTTTATTTAAAATAAAGATAATTAATTATTTCAAGTTACATACAATAACTAACTTCTATTTGTCATGGACAAGTGTACACTGGGATACAAAATTATGATAAAACAAAAACGTGTCTAAGACAGTCTTTAAGTATTGGAGCTTTCTTTGTATCAACAATGTAATCATTACAATACATAGTAGAATATGAGAAGTGGCATTAGAGAAGTTCTGTGAATGTCTTGGGAAGGAAGAGTAGCCCTAGAGCCTTTCTGAAGTTAATCACTTAATTGAATCTGCCCTTCTAAATTCAGTGAAAGGCATTCCAGGCCAAGTTAATAAGGTAAAACAGAGAGGCAAATGCCGGAAATGGCAAGATACAAGAGCCTTTAAACTATACTTGTTCATCACATAGGGCATGTGTTTTCACATAGTAATGTAAAAGAAAGGTTAATGTCAGATTGTCAGTAAGATTATTTGAAATTTCTGCTTGATGAGGATTGAAAAGCTACAATATGCATGTATCCATGTGTACATAACTGGTGCTATTTGTTAAAAGTTACAGTTTAGTAAGATTAGTTTGGTGAATAAATATATTACATTAAAAGAGAACAAAGAGATAGTATATTGATAAACTATTACAAAATATCAGTTTTAATAACTATGAAAATAAAAAAGAAAAATGATGAGACAGAGAAAGATAAAGAGTATGTTTGATGAAAAGAGAATAGCCAAGTATTATTCAAAGAGTATTTTTTCAATTCTAAATCCAATCATTAATCACTTTTTATGATTTTATAGTTTTTAAACATGACTACAGATGCATAAAGGGAAATCTGTAGGTATGATGGAGCTAAAAATTATTATGTGAGATCATGTTGTTAATTATATTTCTTCTCTATTATTGTAATTGTCAACATTTTGACCAAATTACCAGAAGTAGATTATACATAAACATATATTTACTGGAGTAGAATAGAAAAAAAATCTTCCCTTATGAATTAGTCACATCCACAGTCTCTACTTTAAAAATCATCACAAGTCAAATTATATGAAAATGGCCAACTTCCCCCAGGTCAGCAGTAGCATTTGAATCAGGAAATTGACAGTACCTGATGAATAGGATCAAAGATTGTTATACTGGCAAATTCAACACATATATTCAATCATTAGATGTCAATGGTATAAAAAAATCATTGACCCCAGTGTCTTTTTTTAATAAATGAGATATCTGCCAGGATTTCTTTTTAAATTATAATTTTCTAGTGTTGTCCTTGTATAACAAGATCAATGATCTAAGCTCTGACCTTGAATTCAGACACACTGCAGGGATGAAGGTAGGTGTCATATACTTATAATAATTCCCAGAAATGAACTTCAGTTTCACCTTGAAATAAGAGGAGATAAAAGGCATTAACCACGATGTGACCCTTAGTCAATGATTTGATATTATGTATCTTGTATTTTATAAAAATATATTGGCTGGCAGTTGCAATGTCTTATCAACCTCTGAGCAAATGAGGAGAATATTCTTGGGGACAAGTATCTCAACCTAGTGCTGAAAAGCAATTTGAGGTTAATTGTCCGACTTTGAGGCCGAGTTACTAGTCCTCCAGTCTCCAAGGCAGAAGTTGAACCCAAATGAAGAAGAGATATTACTCCAGGAGGAAGTATAATGATTCTATTTGGCGAGTCTGTGATTGCAGGAGCAATGGTCTGTTAAATGACACATAATCCTCCTGAGAGGAACTCCTTGATCCAGAACTTCGTAATGAAAGTTAGATTAGAGACAGAGCCATCTAACTGCCCTCGCATGGTAACATTTATAACATTCACAGAAGATACAGCAACAAGAGGTCTTCAAGCTGAAGAACTTTCAATAGTAAGTGAACCACACTCACCACAGAAGACATGATGCAATGGGTGTAGTGGGAGAAGGAAATATCCACAGAAGGCTCTCAGGACACTTTTAAATGTATTTATCTACATCTATATCTGTATCTACTATCTATCTATAACATTAAATATATAATATGCATATATAATCATATTTTAAGTTGTAATTATATTTGTACATATAAAAGGTATATTATGAAATTTACCAAATGGGAACACAAGACAGTCAGAGTTGGGATACATAGAAGATAATTTAAAATTTTAATACAGAATATTTAAGGAATTTTAAGAAATTTTATTTTGATACCTTGTTCCTAATATGTAATATAGAACTATTACTTAAATTTCTTCTTATTTATCTGAGGAAGATTTCTTCAGACTCTATAGGTCAAAGTGTGACACATCAGTGTTTCTTAAGCATGGGATAACCTCTGTTGCCCAAACAGAAGATGTATGAAGATATTTCCCCTATACAGCTCTACAATTTATAAACATCTCAATGTTGGCTTGAAATATAAGCTTTGGCATCAGTGACATCTTGGTTGCCAACATCAATTATTTCATTATCTTATAGCTAAATAATCAGACCACAACATTTGATAAAGAAATGACTACATAGATCTACGTTTAGAGAATAACTTTTGTAATGGAGAAAATTATTCAATATAATTTCACTGTCAAGTGAACTATTTTTCCTTTTATGAATCATAAGGAGATATTTCCTTCTCCCACTATACCCATTGCATCATGTCTTCTGTGGTGAGTGTGGTTCACTTACTATTGAAAGTTCTTCAGCTTGAAGACCTCTTGTTTCTGTATCTTCTGTGAATAGGTTAATAATAACCTATAGAGTATATTTACAGGTCTAAATATTTTAGTCTTTGTATATATTAAACTGTATTTTATCTATTTAATATTATTTAAATGTTGTTTTACACAGTTTTAAGGGAAATATCTCAAATGTTTTATCTTAATTTTTATTTATATAAAGAATTTGTACTTTGTATTATAATTCCATATTTATGATGTCTTTTACAGCTTAAATTTTCTCCTTATTTTCCAGGCAGGAGTAAACTTTTCCTATTAACACATTTCTGAAAATCTTTTTGAATATTTAACTGGGACTTCCAATTTCTTAGCTAATTGTATTTATTTTTGATCTTTGCTATTTTATTGTTTCATTTTATTTTGGATTCAAGGACTGCCTCCTTTAATATAAAACTTCTATAGTTATTATTTGGGTTAGGATTTAGCTCAGTTGGTAGAGCGCCACTCTGAAGTCTCTGAGGTCTGGAGTTTGAGTCCCAGCACCGCAAAAATGGGAGAAGGATGTGGCAACCCACTCCCAAGGCAATCCTGAAACAATTCTGCCATTGAAAACCCTATGAGGGTCACTATGAGTCAGACAAGACTCGATGGCACCTAACAGCAACTACACAGTTATTATTCAATACTCATTTGCTATTTGATTCTTTGCTGGGAACCAGCTTCCATAGTTGCTGGAATTGCAGGCCTGTGCCATACAGCCCAGTGATTTTAAGAACTTTTAATTCATTGGTATATATGCTAAACTTAAAAAGAGAAATTTATCCATCATTTCACAAAATATTTGGCTGAGAAATTCTATTTTTAATAGTTTCATAAAGAACAATTAGTCACTAAGTATACTTCATAAAATGATACAGTACTTCAGTACTCTTTTTAAGTCTAAGTAATAAATTAAGTGGCATATTTATACCTACCTATTCTTTGCAATTGTTTCTTATAACAATTTTGTCCTGTGCATAATTATGCGATACTCATTTGCTATTTGATTCTTTGCTGGGAACTAGAAAACAGAGATGTATAAGTTTTTACCTCAAAGAAAATCCAAGCTAAGTTTTCACAATATTATTTACATTTTTAAAAAGATTTTATTTATGTATTTAGCTTTTTTGAGACAAGATCCCACTATGGAGCCCAAGTTGGCTCTAAACTCATAATCCTCCTGATTCTGTCTCCTAAATGCTAAGATTACAGACATGCACCATCCCTGGTTTAAAAGACTTTGTTTGAAAAAAATGTTTTAAGTTCCCAGAAAAATAGAGATGAAAATACAGAGACTTCTCATATATCCCTTGCCCTCACACATGCAGAGCCTCCACTGTTATCAATATCTTCCTCAGAATAGTATACAGGCTACAATTGATTAATATACATTGACACATCATTATATACATGATTAATAGCTTCAGTAGGATCTTATTTATTTATTTATTTATTTATTTATTTATTTATTTTGGCCACAATTGAGGTTGAACACAGGTCATTCCTATACTTTGCAACCACTCTACCTCTGGGCTGCAGCCCCCAGCACATTTTCATTTTATTTTTATTTTGAGTCAGGGTCTCACTAGTTTATGCAGGTTGCCTCTGGCCTCATACTCAATATTCTCTTGGCTCAGCCTCCATTGTTGCTGGGATCACAGGTATATGCCACTGCATCTAGCTTTAGGATAACATCCAGTGTTAGACATTGTTTGGGTTGGGACAAATGCATAGTTACAGGTACTCATCATTATACAGCTTTAGAGAATATTTCACTGTCCTAAAATTAATCTGTGCTCCACCTATTTAACCCTCTCCCTACTCCTAACTCCTGGAAAATAAACATTTACATGTTTCAATGGCGTATACTTGCAATAATACAATATGTACCATTTTCAGATTGATTTCTTCCACTTAGTTATATGAATCCAATTTTCCTTCATGTCTTTGCTAGTTCCTTTCTGATTTAGTGTTGAATAATATTCCTGTTTGTATGTATCACAACTTATGTGGACATTCACCTACTGAATGATATCTTGTTTGCTTTCAAATTTTGTCCATTATAAATAATATTGCTACAAACATCCAAGTGCAGGTTTGGTGTGTACCCAAGTTTTGACTCTTTGGGTTAAATACCAAGTACCATAATTTCTGGATTGTATGATAAGTATTTTACTTTGTATGAACTGCATTAGAAAGTGACTTTACTATTTTTCATTCCTATAAGTTATGAATGAGAATTCTTACTCTGCAGTTTTCCCATCAGTTGATTTTCTGAGTGTTTAGCATTAGGGGTTTATAATTAATGTGTATTGGTCTCATTGTTATTTAAATTTTTATTAGCACATATTAATCATCAAAGTAAAAAGTTTCATTAGGGCATTTGCATATATACATAATGTACTTTGAGCATATTCACCCTCTCTACGACTACTTATTATTCCCCCTCCCTTTCCCCCTTTTCTTATTCTCCTTCTACGTTCTAAGTGTTTTCTCTTTTAATTTCAAATCATATTTTTGTTTGTTTTGCTTTGCTTATTACTTTGTTTTTTGTTATGTTTTGTTTTGCTCTTTGCTTCCATATATGAGTGAAAACATGAGATATACATCTTTCTGAGTATGGTTTATTTCACTTGACGTGATAAAACAATGAAATTTCATTTTTCTGTATGATAGCGTAAAATTCCACTGTGCATATAAACCATATTTTATTTATCCATTCATCTGTTGATGTAATTTTAATTTATATTTCCTTAATGACACATGATTTAGAACATCTTTTCATACATCATTTCATTCTTTCATGGATCATGCTTTTGGTATTTAATCTGTAAATTGATAGTCAAGAATATTTACATTTTTCCTATTGTATCTCCTAGGAGTTTTAGAATTCTGAATTTTGCAGTTAGATTTATATTCTATTTTGAATTAATCTTTGTAAAAGGTGTGAGGTGTCTGTGTAGGTTGATTAATTTGCATATGTATACACAGGTGTCCCAGAACATTTTTTTATTGGAAATTTTTAATGTACACCTTAATGTGATTCATTCTGACATGCTTTTCATTGTGACATTTCCATATATGCATTTTGTTGTACATTATACAGATAAGTTCCACCTTACCATCTGTGTGCTTCCTCCCTATCCCATCCCACCCCCACCAAAAACTTCTCTTCCATTTGTTTGTCTTTTTATCGTAATATTTTTCTATATATCCTTGTGTTCCAATTCTGTTTAAGGTAGAAACTTTTTTCTGTAATGAACTGTCTTTTTACATTGTCAGTATTATTACATGAATTTTCTAGTCCATCTATAATAATGCCATTCTTAGCTTTTTTTATTATGTTCCGACCTCTGCATAGGGTTGTTTCCTTCTTATAATTTTGATTCAGCTCCCACATATGGGTGAGAACATGAGGTATTTCTCTTCCTGAGCTTGTGTTCGTTCACTTAAAACAATTTTCTCCAATTCCATCCATTTTGCTGCAAATGGCATTATTTCATTTTTTGATTGCTGAGTAGTATTCCATTGTGCATATGTACCATAGTTTTTTATCAATTCTTCTTTTGATGGGCACTTCGGTTGACTCCATATCCTTGCTATTGTGGAAAGTGCTACATTGAACATGTACATGCAGGTGTCTCTGTCATATGATGACACATCTCCCTTTGGGTAAATTCCCACCAGAACCATTTTTTAAAGTTGATTTCTCCATTGTATTGACATTGCTCATTTTTCCAAGATCAGTTCATTATATTTATGTGGGTTAACTTCTCTGAGTTTACTATTATGTTCCACTAATGTATTTGTGTACACTTTCACTAAAACCACCCTGTTTTTGTTATTGTGAATTTTTTACCATTTACAATTTTGAAAAAAATATTTTTGAGAGCTTACTAGGAAGCTGATATTACAGTAAGAGTTGGTGACAAAATTGAAGGTCAAACCAGACATGAACCTTAAACTCCTTATACAAAAACTAGGTAGAGAAAATTGTCATCAATGAACCAATCATACCAATCAACAAACCATTTTTCATAAACTAAAAATCTTCCAAATGAAGAAGTGTAATTAAAAAAAAGGTAGTGGGACTAAGGGAGGGACAAAACTTCCTTCTTTGAGAAATTGGGAGGGCAATTTTGAGTTAATTATTATTAACCAAAGTGGAATGCATATTTCTAACATGGTAGAGGACTATAAGTGGAATAAAACTAATAATTTTAGACAAGGTATATTCACGCTTTGTGGAAAAAGGAAACATGGTACAAATAAAGAACAAACTTAAAATCTATGTGGGTGGTAAGTTTAATCACATAATCACATTGTTGATGTACATAGTAACCAGAGTATAGGGGACTTTGTGGGCATGTTAAAGATTAATACTAAAGATCAGTGGTGCATGACTCCAAAGTGTGTGTGGGGGGGGATGGTGACTTCATCATATTGGTCCCTTTGAAAATATCTGTTTTGTCAGGTGCTATGGTGCCAACTGGGCTGGGATTTAGCTCAGTGGGTAGAGCACTGCGCTGCAGTCTCTGAGGCCCTGAGTTCAATTCCCAGCACTGCAAAAATGGGAGAAGGGCCTGGCAATCCACTCCCAAGGTAAACCCGAAGCACTCAGCCATTGAAAACCCTATGAGGGTGGCTATGAGTCGGGTACCGACTCGACGGCACCTAACAATGGTGCAAACCTATTATCCCAGCTAATTAGGCTGAACCAGGAGGATCGAGAGTTCAAAGCCAGAGGCAGCCTGCTCAACTTGGTGAGTTCCCATCTAAAAATATAAAAAAATAAGAAAGAAGGGCTGAGGGGTGCCTCAATAGTGGGATACTTGTATAATGCCCAAAATTTAAACCCCCTGTATCAAACACACACAAAAATCTCAATATCTTTCAAAGAAGAGTCTGAATGGAGGGTAAAGGGTGATGTCCAGGAACAGTGAAGAGATCCCTGCAGTAGATCAAACAGGAGATGTTGGCAACTTATATCACAAAAAGATGGTGGATAGAGGAGAGATGGCAGATTAAGGAAATGTTGAGAAGAGAAAATAGCTAGGGATTTTCACAAAAACTATGTCTGTTCTTAAGGGAGGATATGGTGTGAAGTAGATTCCAGATGCTTGATTTATATTACTATGTGAATGATGGTGGACTCAGTTTGGAAAGAATAGCAGAGGGCTAGTTATGGGAAGTTGTGGGGAATTATCGGGACACCCTGGGGTGGACCGGGAGAGTACCCACATTGAAGCTTGCTTGGTCTGGGCTGAGGTTTGAGCCCTCCCCAGATCCTGCCCTGTTCCTGCCCTTCCCACCCCTGGTCAACCTTAATCCAGGAACCTGGACTGAGACATATTTGACTCACTAAGAGCCAATGTGGCTGCCCAAGTCCCAGTTCACCCTTTACCTACTTTACTCCTACCCTTCCCTTTGAGTGATCTAAGATGGCCCCTAAACAGCCCAGCTCTGGTGTGGCCTCCTTCAATCTGATTGGCTCCCCAGAGCCACCTGATTGGTTGGAAAAGGAAGCTCAGTGATTGGCCTGGCCTGCACTTAATCTTCTATCAAAATTTTTCTTTTTCAAATCCCCAGTTACATAACTGCCACATCCTGCATGAGCCATTCCCTGATTGGCTATTTCTGGGTCCATGCCCTCTTCATAGAAGGTATATAAACCACCAATGAAATTACTAGTTTCCCTTTTGTCCCTTAAGTTCTTGATCCTCTCCCTGTTTACCTGCTCTCTGAGCCCTTTCAAACCTGACCCTGCATCCTACTCCTGAGATCTACAACCTCCAATACCACCAGTAAAGACATCTGAAAATGACAAGCAAGACTCCTTGTCAAGCCCAGGGCCTCCGAAGTGGCAAAGGCTCCAAGCAAGACACGAAGAGCTCTCTGGTTTTCTTCCCCTGCCTTGGAGAGGAGGAGAGTAGAGAAGGCAAACTGCTAGAGGCAACAGGAGACACACCGTGGGACACTTTCATCGAGCATTGTTGTGCTGCATCCCCTTTTGTTTTTGGTAGGTGCAACTTAATAAACTCTGTTACTCTTTACAAGAAGGCTCCAGAAGTCCTTCTTTGGTGCCACTGGCTCTTGCCTATTTCCAAGGGTCCCCGAGTACCTGTGTCGAGGCAAGCTCCTTTACCCTGCCAGGTTGGAGTGAACCCCAACAGGAAGTATAGATAATGGTTGTGATTGCAGATATCTTTTTGTTGTTGTTGTTGTTGTTGCTGCTGTTAGGTGCCTTTGAATAGTTGTGTGACTCACAACAGCCCTATGTACAACAGATGAAACACTATTGTCAGTGCTTCTCTGCGATTTGTATGGTTTTCAATGACGGATTGATTTTTGGGAGTGGGTTGCTGGGTCCTCTCAAACCTACAGTATCTGGTGTTCCCAGGTCATCTCCCATCCAAGTACTAACCAGGCTTGACCTTACTTAGCTTCTGAGATGTGATGGGATAGGACATCACAGTTCTATGGCTGCAGGCTCAAATATCTTGGACTTATGAAAAAGATGAGAAATTTAAGGAGTACCAAGCTGTCTATTGGTTATGCAAAAATGAAGAAATATTTTAAAATTGTATTAATAACTTAAGGAGAGAGTTGGTTCCAGATAATTTTGATTTCACAAAGATTGCATTGCACTTGGATAGATCAATAAATAAATAGTTGAAATAAATAGTTGAAATAAGAAGAAATAAAACTATATTCTTGAAATGATAAGTAGGCATGTTTTTGCAGAAATCATGGGTACTCCAGCCTAGAAAGGCCATTTAAAGTCAGTTTTGTTAAAGCTTCCATAAAATGCCTAGATATCATTCCATAAAGACTAGAGTCATTATATTTGTTAAGCAATGGAGTGAAAATTTCAAATTGTTTTCTAACAAAGATAATTGTGCATGTAATGTATAACAATGGTTTCTAAATTGTGAACTCTACACCTGTGGCTCTCTCAAAGACAACTTAGGAGATCTGTAAAGTCAAAACTGCTCAAAAGATGCTCCTTGCCTTTTCCACTGTGCTAAAATTTGTGGTAAGTATGTGAAAGCAATGATGAATAAAGCTGCTTTGGCTTAGCATGAACCAAAGCAGTGGCAACAAATCATTTAAGTAGTCTTTGATTTCTTCATCATTAATATTGCTTAGCAAGAAAACTTTAAAAATTGTCACTTTGCTTAAAGCCCTAGAATAAGCTGAAAAAAAGGTTAATTGCAGTTGCTCTCAACATTTGGGGGCAAATCTTTTGATATTATGTGTCACAAAATGAGTTGTTTGTTGTTGTTAGGTGCCATTGAGTTGAGTCTGAGTTGTAAGGACCCTATGTACAACAGGAGGAAACACTCCCTGACACTGTGCCATGCCCATCACTATGTCACTGCTTCTCTATTTATAGGGCTTTTATTGCTGATTATTTGGGACTGGATTGCCACATCCTTCTCACATTTTTGCAGTGCTGGGGATCAAACCCAGGGTCTCATACAGTGCAGAGTGGTGCTCTATCAACTGAATCAGACCCCAGCTCCTCCACAAAATGAGAATCACATGAAGCATGTAAGTTGCAGACTAAAATTTCATGGCAGTTCATAGAAAAAATATTTGATGTACCTTTTTGCTGTGAACTGGATAGCACCACAAAAATGGGAGAAGGGCCTGGCAATCCACTCCCAAGGCAATCCCGAAACAGTCAGCCATTGAAAACCCTATGAGGGTCACTATGAGTCGGATACCGACTCGATGGCACCTAACAACAACAACAACAAAAGACATAAGGTGCCTACTCAGTCAACTACCAATAAAAATCTTGGTTGTTAACTGTCATTTTGTTTTGTTTTGTTTTGTTTTATTATTTTTAAAAATATTTTTTGTCAGTGTCTCCCTAAGTTTCCGACATTGGCCTCTAACATGTGGCCTCATATGACTCTCCTACCTCAGCCTTTGAATATGTGGAACTAAAAGCACTAGCCACTCTGCTGGGCAAGACTTCACATGCTTTGTCACTAGTTATTGTTGGAGGATTTAAATGCATCCTGAGACCATATGCCTCGGTTTCTTCAATTTTTTTTTTTTTGTCTTCCTATTGATTGGTGTTAAGGGAGATTGTGAGTACATGCCGAGTCCTATTAATCCTCAAACCTAGCATTGGTCTTGGAGAACTTTGACATATTGCTTTACTCATGAAACACTATTAACTATAAAGAATAACTATTAAGCTATGATAATTCAAATTTGGCTATTTTAAGGGATGAACACTGTCTCAAAATTTATGTGATCTTATTATTTTGAAAAAATTTCATAGTACTTTTTGGTAATGAAAAACCTTATGCATTTAAACAAAAATGAATTCAGAAAAATTAGCATATACCGCCAAACACTAGAGTTTCCTATAACTAAAGTGTTTTCCTAAACATATTATTGTTGATATAAACAAATATGAGTATGATAATGATATTGTGAGCCTGAAGTGGTACCACTGTGGTGTCCAATCACATCAAATCTCCAAAGCTAAGCAGGATCAGAGCTGGTTAGTATTTGGAATCAAGACCACCTGGGAATACCAGGTGCTGTGGGCTTGGGAGAAGGACCCGGCAACCCACTTCCAAAAAATAATCAGCCATTGAAAACCCCATGAAAAGCGGAGAGGCACCACAATAGTGTTTCATCTGTCATACATAGGAGGACAGTGATTCAAAGACACCTAAAAACAACAAAAACAACAATTGATATTGTGTAATATAATGTATGAACATTTGGGGATTCTTCACAACTCAGGGAGCAAATATTTCTAAATACAAGTGTATACTGTTACAAATCCATAAGTACATAACATTTTCAAAGCATAAAATACACCAATATATCCTAAGGTAGGAGGACAAAAGTTTACAGATAAGATCTCTATGTCACATTGCAAATAATCACCAGCAAACTCCTATTGATAAGGTTTGCAGCTAGAATATTCATGATCATCTGTAAAGGATATGAAAAAGCAATGATTTTTAAATAATATACTTGTGTGAAGACATGCATACCTTAATTTGCTTAATGAAGAAATAGATACAAAAATTCATCTATTCTCTTTACATAAACAAAAATGTAAAAGCAATATCCTTTTGTTTTCAAAAATATTTTTCATAAAAGATGTTGCAATTTCAATAGGCAATGGGATTTTTATTTTTATTTTATATGGATTAATAAATACGTATTTCATAAATTGTTTAGTCATCCTTTCCAATGCAGTATATGTTAGAATCCAAATTAACAAAATCTCCCTGGGGTCTTTAATAATTTTCAAGAGTGGAAATGATTTCTGAGGCCAAAACATAAATAAATAATTAAGAATCATTGGTGAGGAGGAATGAGAAAATTGGTGCCTGAAATGGAGGTTAAGAGATTATTATAGTATTTGCAATAATAATGAAGAGAACTTTTAATTAGAAAGTCATGATAAGGAATGAAAAGACAAACATTTTGGACTTTTCATAATTAAAATAAATCAACTTTTGGAAACTAATTAAATGTATGAGTGGAAGACAATGGAGAGGCCAAGGTTGTGAATCTATGATGAAATGGATTTCATTAGCCTAGATAGGCAACAAAGGAAGACAGACAAGTTTAAGGCCAAAATGGTGGAAGTATGGACAGATAACAGAATTAATAAATGTCATTATAACATCTTTCAAAATATTTATCATCATGGAACTATGGTGCTTTACCCTTGTTCACTATTACAAATGTGAGGTTTTTGTTAAAGTCAACAGTCATCAATTTTTAGAATAATATTAGACAAATTATTGCAAACATAAACAGAAAGAATAAGTTCATTATACATGTCTATTATATATTGTTCTATAGCCAAGAGTTCCAAGCTAGTCAAATCATTTCTTCATGATAAATATTCCTCCCATTACTTTTTATCATCTTATGTGGTCTTTTGTTGTTATTTTTAGAAAAAGATATATTATCATTACAACCATGTTGGTTAAAATTAACACTTGTACTGGAGGTATTTCTAAGCTGGGGGATTTTTTTTTTCTATATGTAAGATTGAAAAGCTTCTCACAGTTTACTTTAATGTTTTAAGTTGAAATAGCTGAGAATTATCTGTGCATAAAATTGCATTAATTAGCATGAACACATTTGGGCAATTTTGGGGTGACAGGTCAGAAATAATCATTTTTCAAAATATCAATCTGAAGATTTCTTAGGGTTCACATACTTTTTGATTAAATAGAAAGCAACAGAGCTCATAAAAAGTTGTGGGATTTTTACTTGTGATTTGTTTCCCCTACACTAGGGAGTTGCAACACAGTGGCTCACACCTGTTAGGCAAGTGTTCTACCACTGTGTTGCACCCCAGCACCTTTTTTAAAATTTCTATATTTCATTTTGAAACAGAATTTCTCTCAGTTTTGCAGGTTGTCTCTGACCTCAAGTTGCAATTCCCCTGTGTAAGTCTCACTAGTCACTGACATTACAAGCATTTAACATGGTGCCCAGCTAAAAAGTTGCTTTCCTTAAAACGTGATGCATATAACTTTCAATGCCTTCAAGAAAGGCTTTAGATTTTTTTCTATATATTTTTCAATAGCATCACCTTGAAGGGTGTTTAAAGTTAAAAGTTGGAAGAAGTAGGTTGCTAGAAATATGAAACATCAATAAATCAAAATATACTCTCTTAATATTCCCTTTATGGAATATCATTAACATTGATATTGCTATTCAATAAAAGTATCATCTTAAATACCATATCATTATAATAATAACTAAAATCTAATATAATAAGAAATATGCTTGCATTTAATTTCTGGGTGATTGAGTTTTTCATGTACTACTGTTATAGAATATTATTGCAGTTTTAAGTAAACTACTAAAATACAATTATTTACTATGTACATACACCTGTATGCACATAAATATATTTCTCTTTTAAGTGTTATTTTTCATGCTTATAATCAATGGATAAAAACTCAAAGTCATTAAAATCATATAACTATGAAATATAAAATATCCTAAAGTGCTAACAATAGTGATAACATTTACCTAAGGTGTATAGTCCAAGCTTTCTCATCACATTTAGTTGAATGCTAGTTTGAAAGACTAAACAAAGAGTAAATATTTAAAAATATGAATGTTTATGTACAAAACACAGTGTTACCCAAGCATATCGGCATATGCCTATGATGTTACATCAAGTATTTTTAAAACTGAGGCAAGAGGATCACAAGTTCAAGGCCAGTATTGGCTACACAGTGAGAGTCTGTCTCAAAAAACAAAAAACAAATAAGCAAAATTAAAAAATTCTTATAAAATTTAGGAAGTGATAAATTTCCTCTTCAGAAATAAACTTCTGATATTATAAATATTAACAAAGAGAAAGTCAGCATCAGTATCCCAGCATTACTAGTTATTTAACAAAGAATATTTTGAATGCAAAATTATGTTCCTGGCATAGCCAAATATACGCTTCTTTAATTCAAATTGAACTTGACTTGCTATGGCAGTTATTATCAACTTTACTCTAAAAAAATTAAATAAAGATTCATTAGTGATTATAAATGGACATTCAACTTTTAAAAAATACTTAAGATTCTTGCACGCCAAATGACATAAACCTAATTCAAGCTAATTTAGGGAAAAAAAGCAAACATTTCCTCAGAGAATCCAATGATCATATAGACAACAAAATGCAGATGCCACAGAAAAAGGGGGCAGAAGAACAACTGAACAAGGATCAACCATGATGTCATTATACTAATTTATTTTTCTTTTAATAAGCTTCTTTATCTTCTTTCACTTTAAAAATGATTATCTAAAAAGGAGGAAACACAGCAGTGAATATCCCTGTGTTTTTATGACTTACAACTTTCATCAAGGTAAAGAAATTGTCTTTCTTCTACAGCAATAATTTGAAAAATTCCAAGCAAGAACTCTGATCAAGGTTATTTGGTTACTTGTGTACTTTTAAATTAATCAACTAAGTTGATATATTCTTTTATTAGCCTATCTTGGATCACGGACTAAGAGCCACATTTACTTATGTATCAAAGAGTTTTTCCCCAGACACAGTAGCATTTGCGGTCTACTTGTTTGAATTAGAGGCCATTTTAGAGAAGAGCAGAACCTTGTTTTGAAACCACCAGAATATATATGAGGTTTCGCAGCTTTCTGACAAAATTATGTTGGCATTAGCTGTACTATAGCAAGTATTTCTGTGGGTTCATTATGACCTTTATTTAGAAATTTGTATCATTTTAAAATAAGATTTTTATAGTTCTTTGAAATACAAAAGCTAACTCAGGTGCACTTCATGAGCTAGTGTGCTTAGTATTCAAATATCTATACCTTTCTTTCAATTTCCTTTTCATTGTATGGCCTCTTTGTGACAATATCAGAAGCACTAGTTATGGCAAAGTTGTCTCATAAGATCCTCCCTGCCCACCAGAGGAATAAATATCACTGTGATATCCTTTAAAAATACTCATAGGTTTTCTCCCATTCTGTGTATGGGGTGCAGTGTTCATCTTATGGTGTCACACCTCTATCTCAGAAGCAAAGCTGTTTGGACTAACGCTAATGATGCCAATCACTACCAATAGCTAACTCAGCAGGAGTGAGCATTATTCTTTCTGGCAAAAAACTAGAATAACCTTATGTTTGGGTTTACTGGTGAGAGAAAGAGGACATGACAAATAAGGTAACAGGAGGGCAAACTGCAGACCACTGGAGCTATCAGGCCAAGTTTTTACTCCACAAGAACAGAGCAATTGAGATTTTATCCCAGGATAAAAGAGAAAGCCTTTCTCACTAAAGAAAATAAAGATATTGCAGTTGGGAAGGGGTGAGGTTGCAGCATAGAATGTCATACTCAAATGAAGTCACCATAATTTGGGCATTTGTCTAGGTAGAGAAGGGTGTCAACCTGGGCTGCCACTGCTGGTAAAATAGGAGGATTAGAAGTACCTGGAAACCCTGAATTCTTACCCAGCCCTCTCCACTCAAAGGACCAATCTGTAGGAGAAAATAACACGAAACAACAAAAACCTAGTGGCAAAAGCTAGAAAATAGGCAATCACTACTTACAGTAAAGATCTGGAAGTCATTCTGTAAACAAAATTGAACACACAAGATCAATGACATGGAAGAAAAAGCCACAGCAAAAAATTATGGACAAGATTATTAAACAAATCTAACCCAACTGAAATCGGGAAAACAGTAAGTTTAAAGAGCAGAAGAGAACTTAAATTATTAATACATGAAAATATAAGCAGGTGAGAGGGGATAATCTCAATTCAACGAAATAAGGTTCAATGAGATCTAAAATGTAGAACATGCACTGCAGTGATAAAGAAGTGAATTTTTTTTTGTGTGTGTGGTACTGGGGTTTGAACTCAAGGCCTTGCACTTGCATGCTTTGCAAGTGCCAGACCACTGAGCTGCACCCTCAGCCCACTGTTTTTTTGTTTGTTTGTTTTTGGTTTTTTGTACTTTTTGAGACAGGGTCTGGCTAAATTACTCAGACTGCCTCTGGTCTTGAACTTGCGATCCTCCTGCCTCTGCCTCCCAACCCGCAGGGATTACAGGCATGTGCCACTGTGCCCGGCAATAAGTGAAATTTTAAGAGAAAGATCAGTGCAAGGAATTAAGCATGAATTTCTTTTTTTTAAAAAAAACAAATAATGGAATTTAAAATTTAATTTAAATGCCAATTTAAAAAATGGCAAGAATGACTCAAATATTCCTGACCTTAAGAAGAGATTCACTTTCACATTGGAAACTCCCATGATTTAGCAGAGTATGAAAATGATTTCACATCTGGAAATATTATCATCAATGTTTGAAGGAATAATAATAATAAAGCTAAATATAATACTATTAAATAATAATTATATTAAAATAGTAATAGTTATAAATAGAACAAAATCCGATTAGAATCATAACATTTACCTGAGAATAAGATGGTGGAAGAATATTGATTTAAAGATACATAGCAAAATGATTTTAACCCTATAAATACATATCCACTAATAGCATTAAAATATAAATTTAAAATTAACACATTTTCCTAAATAAAACTTTCGGAAATTCTTATAGTCACCAAAATCCCAATCAAGCTGAGCGTGGTGATTGTTGTTGTTGTTAGGTGCCGTGGAGTCATGTCCGACTCATAGCGACCCTCATAGGGTTTTCAATGGCTAATTGTTTCAGGATTGCCTTGGGAGTGGATTGCCACCTCCTTCTCCCATTTTTGTGGTGCTGGGAATTGAACTCGGGACTTCAGAGACTGCAGAGCGGCTCTCTACCAACTGAACTAAATCCCAGCCCAGTGTGGTGATACATACCTATAATCCCAAGAACTCAGAAGCCTGAGGTATTAGGTTCTGGAGTCCAAGGGTAGAGGCATCCTTCATATTTTAGTAAGATCTTGTCTCAAAATAACAAAAAAATAGTGAAGGGGCTGGGTTACAGCTCTGTGATAGAGTGTTTGCCTAGCATGTATGAAGACCTGAGTTCAACTCCAGTGCTAATAAAAAGTATCAAAAGAAAATCAGACTTCTTTTTTTTTTTTTTTGTTTTGACTAAAGAAATACTTCCTTTATTCTTTCAGTTATTTGGACAATTTACATTATCATTATGTTTTTATTTATCATACAAATTCTAATTTGTTGCAGAGATTTAGCCATTAGGTTTTGCTTTGAAATATATAAACATGCACAAAACATTACAAGAAGAGACTGAAAATCTCATATGGAAAAGCAGACTTCTAATAGACATCATCCAACTAATTCTAAAAGCCACACGGAAATACAAAGTTGAAGAACACGTGATGCAATATTTCAAGGCTTGTGATAAAGTTACAGTAAGGCAAACAGATCAGTAGTATAGAACACAGTATCCAGAGATAGACTCTGCACATACATGGTTCACTGATGCTTGAAAAAGTTACTGGTGGAAACATAAAACACTAAAATAACTTTGAGAGGAAAAAAGTCCTATTTGATATCACAAAATAAAATTCTAAACTACCACAAGACCTTACCTTTCCATCCCTAGATATGTACTCAAAAGAAACATAAGCATGTACCCCTAGAAAAATGTGTGCATGGATTTTTATCACAGATTCACTGAAGGAGTCAAGAACTGGAAGCAACCGAAATGTACAATAACAGCATAATGGGAAAATAAAGGTGTTATGTATCTATATAATGTATACCATCCAGCAAAGAAAAAAACAAAATAATATGTTGAATGATATAAACCGGACCAGTAAAAGTATAGACTATCTTATGAATATAAAATTCTAGAAAACTCATGTTAATGCAGAGTAACAGAATGCTGACCAATTTTAGGGGAGGGAATGCATGTATTACGGGTCAAGAATGCAAAGGGCAGGGTGACATCATAACAAAGGGCAATGAGGAAACTTGGTGATGTAAGATGTGTCCATAATTAATTGTGATGATTTCAGAGATGCAATCACATGTGAAACCTTATTAAAATCCACATTTTAAATATGTACAGTTTTAAAAAGCTATATTTTAAAATCCTGCTAGTTCTTAACCCAGTAAGGATATAGAAGAAGCAGGGTTGTCCTATCTTGTTAATAGGAAGATAAATAAGTTTATAATACTATTGAGCTGTCTTCATAAAATTAAGCATCCTACATGCTGAAAAAAATAAGCTTATCTGTCATGTATTCTTTCCTGAAAAATATTGTGTGAATATTCGCTCAATATAAATGCAGAAACAGTATTAGAAAATAAGGTATTGGATCCAAGTAACAATTTGACCTACTCCTAAGTCTAACAAAAATAAATGCAGAAATGCAAAAATACAACACCAGGATTAAAAATCAAGTAGACTTCCTAAGAACAAGAAGCCAGAAAAATTGGAATAAGTTCAAGAAATATTAAAGCAGGTATATCATTTCAATATAGTGAGATCATATCATTCTATGCCAATAAAGAAAAGACAAATTCTTGGGAAAACAAACACCTAAGCAATGACAGATACAAAGCAAACCAAATGGGATATATTAGATCTGTTGATACGTTATGTAATGTTAGAAATTACAAAGTACCTTCTCTAGTCTACTCAGAAAATAATTGCATTTTCATAATCATAATATGTGAAATCATGTCTTTTATCTTATACTCAAGTACTAGCTCACTAATGCACAGACCTTAAATAGAAAATGAACAACTAAATTACATATTAATTACTTTGAAACAAAATAATTATGTACCAGATAGAAAATGAGAATCAGGTGGTAGGAAGAACACAAGAGTAGGAGCTAAAATTTGCTCATTTGATAAAATGGAAAGTTAAGTGAAATTATCTAAGAAACCATATGTTTACATACAGTTAGGAGGAAGAAATATGGAGAAGGGATGTGGAGTGATTGGATTTGATTTAAGATACTTCCCAACAGGCAGGTAAAAGATATTATTCACAGAAAATAGACAAAAAGTAGATTTAAACCAACAGAATTAAAAACATTGAAATAATAAAAATGTGGAATGTGATGTTTATTAGGAGAAAGGGTAGAGGAGTTCTTGATTCTCTTTCTCTTTGTGTGTGTGTATGTCTCTGTTTATTTATGTAGAATTTTTATTCTGATTGACTGATTTTAGTAATGTGCATTTATATATTTTCACAATGAATAAATATGGCACTCAGATAATGCAATTGCCATGTTAGCTGTAAAGATGTGCATGAAATTTCCTGATCTCCAAATGATCCAAACTTAAGTTTATCAAAGAGCTTCTG
Source organism: Pedetes capensis (assembly GCA_007922755.1). Taxonomy (NCBI): domain Eukaryota; kingdom Metazoa; phylum Chordata; class Mammalia; order Rodentia; family Pedetidae; genus Pedetes; species Pedetes capensis. The sequence goes on from VMDO01013285.1 coordinate 26,786, forward strand.
TTACATGTACTTGGGCAAAGAGAGGTAAGATTTATTTGCACATCTACTACTCTCTTCGCCTGCAGCTGTAGCCCTGTGGCATCCGATCCCTTCAGATCTCGGAAGTTAAGCAGGGTCGGGCCTGGTTAGTACCTGGATGGGAGACCGCCTGGGAACACCAGAAACTGTAGGCTTGGGAGAAGGACCTGGCAACCCCCTCCCAAAAATCAATCTGTCATTGAAAACCCTATGAACAGCAGAGAAGCACTGACAATCGTGTTTCCCCTGCTGTACAGAGGGTCATCATGAGTCGGATACCGACTCAATGGCACCTAACAACAACAACAACTACTCTCTTCACGTCTTGAACATTAATATTGCTAATTGTAGCTCTCACTTTTTCCAATTATTTAATTTGCCAACATCATTTTCATTTATAATTTTTATAATTTCTTTCATTTCCCAAACAAAACTCTAAACACTATAAGAACACACATCAAGTCCTTTCTTTACTTCTCCAACATGAAGTACATTCTTTTCCAAACAAAGGACGATAGCTGCCTATGAAATATGATGATAAAAAAATAGACAGGAAAACAAAATCTATTTAGAAGAATTTATACTTTCTTGTGTGTTTTTTCTTGAAATGATGAAACAACTTCCATACAGGCAAAGAGTAGGAAGCTTTCACAATACTTGCAGCTCATTCTTGATTTGTAAAAGAATTCTATAGGAAAAAAGTCTAAAGCAGAAAATGAGAATATAAGGGAGGGAACGCAGCAGAAAAGGGGAGGTTAAGGGAGGTGATAAAATGACAGGAGAGTAAAGGAAGCACAAGAAAGCAGGAGTGAATAGTATCAAGGGATCAGGAGAAATGGGTTATTTGCCATTATATCAATGCCCTCCCAACACAGATCACTCCCTCTGGAAACATTGTTATGACAAACTTAACTCACTCAAAGGAATTATTTCATGCCCCAGTCCTGATTTTGCTTTATTTCTACATGCCTTATTTAACTGAACTTTACTCTCTGTTTAAAGGCAGTTTTCAGAATTGGAGGGCAGAAACGTCATGCAAGATTCTTTGGGCTAATATCCCGACGTATCTGACTTGACTTCAAGCTGCATTTTAGACTCAGGATTGGTGTGACATTTCACAGGGAAAGCAAAGATCATGGGGAATCAACAGCAGTGGGCTGGGGAGCAGTGCAGTCATGAGTAAAAGCAAGTTTGGAGGGTTTTTTTCTATCTTCCTTTCATCTCCTCCCCTCCAATTCTTGGCAAGAAAAGCATATATATGGCCATTTACACTGCCTGTGGAGCTCTAATGACTGCTCTGCTAAGGCATCCTAGTGAGCTGGATGTAGAAAATAATGACTCTCAGGTGAGAGATGTCATCCAGAAGGTCAAAGAGCGAAGCTCGCAAGGCTTCAGCACAGGAATAAAATGCTGTCTGCTTCAGCTCCTGAGGTGGATTCAACCAGGCACCAAGGTAATTTGTCTCTAAGCAGCTTCTGCCGAAGTAAAGAAATGCACCTTACAACACTCATGACTGAGGTGGGTTCAAAGGTCAGTGATCAAATTGAAGTTACAAACTTCCTGTGCATTCATAGGTCTTGAAATCAAAACTCTGACCGTGAATGGCAGGTTCATTCATTTTGTTTGCAACAAAGCCACAGTCGTGAAATTTTATATGTTTTTTACACATTCACATTATTAAAATGGCATCATTCACAATTCTTAAAGTCTTCAAATCTAACCTTTAGTAAAGGGATGCATTACAGTTGAATCTGAATATATAGTTTCACACAGATTACCTGGTGAATTTCTTCATTCTTTCATGTCCATTTCATCTAAATGATTATTACAGTATGAAACAGGTCTCTTTATTCAGTTGTTTTAGATGAGAGTTCACAGATCTATGGTCATGACAGAATGAACACCCTATCCCAAGTTTAAATTCCCCTTTCAGATATCAGAACATTAATCTCTCAGGGAGGAAAAAAGGCTCATCAGTATATTCTTTGTCAGCTTATGCCACACAAACAGTAATATTCCTATTTTCTCGTCTAATTTTTGACCTCTAGGTTCTGGTTTTATATACAAAGAATTTTTGTTTCAGTTTGTTATAGATAGGATAAAGATGAAGAGTAAAGGAAAGAAAGAACTGAACGCACATCTATCATTTTGAGGAGGAACATGCTTTCCTGCATTAGCACCCTTTCTAAGTACTTATTGTAGACTCAAGGAATGAGAAAAATTGAGATTTTCGAAGAGTGCAGACATCTTCCAAAATGTATGTGTATCTATTATTCAGATGGTTTAAAAGACTGCATGTTTTGTGTATAATTTGAAATGAACTTATTTACAAATGTTGTTGTTAGGTGCCCTCAAGTCCTGTTGGACTCATATCGACCCTGATAGGGTTTTCATTGTTGGATTTTTTCAGGATTGCTTCAGTAGAGGATTGCCCTGTCTTTTCCTGTTTGTGCAGTGCTAGGAATCAAACCTAGCACCTCAGGGAGTATAGAGCAGCACTCTACCAATTGAACTAAACCTCAGCCCATAACACTCCCTGACACTGTGCCCACTCCCTGACACTGTACCATGTCTGACAATGTTGTCAATACCTCTCCAATATCCGTAGGGTTTTCAATGGCTAATTGTTTCAGCATTGTTTTTTGGGATTGTGCTGCCAGGTCCTCCCATTTTTGTGGTGCTGGGGATTGAACCCAGGGCCTCAGAGAGTGTAGAGCAGCACTCTACCAACTGATCTAATCCTCAGCCCCTTTAAAGAGTTAGTAAAGGTTAATAATTACTATAGGTGGTACTTTCAGCCAAAAGAACTGGTGTAACTCTAAGGAGAGACAGAAATCAAGGGTATGTTTAGGGAAAAGGCCTGTAAGAGAACATGGTTATCTGCATACAAGATTCACACACACAAAAAAATCCTGTCACAACCTGATTTTGGACTTTCAATCTGAAAAGATGTCAGACAATATATTTGTCTTGTTTAAACCATAGTCTGTAGTATTGTGTTATGACAAGCCCACCAGATCAATACAGATGGCATAGGTTCTTTTTGATTAATTCTTTACCATTACTATGTCTTACAATTCCCTATTTTCTTTCTAAAAATTGTTGTCATGTATTGGAGAATGGGGATTAACAGTTTATATGATGTGTGCCCAGTGGGGGGTGCACGCCTATAATCCCAGGGGCTCCGGAGGCAGAGGTAAAAGGATTGCAAGTTCGAGACCAGAGGGAGTCTGCATAAGTTAGCAAGACCCTGTCTCAAAAGGTAAAAAAAAAATGGACTTGGGGTGCAGCTCAGTGGTCCAGCACTTGCAAAGCATGCAAGAGCAAGGCCCTGGGTTCAACCCCCAGTACTGCAAATAAATAAATAAATAAATAAATAATAAAAAATAAAAGAGCCTATATGATTTGTCTCTTTAAGGAAATAATAGAGCCTCATGATCTGATTGGGAGAAGGATGTGGCAATCCCCTCGAAAAACAACCCCCAATGATCAGCCATTGAAAAATCCTGTGATGGCTGCTATGAGTTGCATGCTGCTTCAAGACACCTAACAACGTCAACAACATGATTTAATAGCCATCTGGCTTTGATTTGAATGGTTGTTAGAATGAACCCTTTGCCATGGTGACTGCTGAGGTTCAGTGGCCGCCTTTTCCTATTTGTAGATGCAGCTAACTGACCAACTTTCCACTGCCTTCAATGGGCAATGCACTTTCCCTTCTGTGTTAGCCAAACTTCCAGATCTTCTGACCATGATATGTGGTAACTTCTAGGATAAGTCAGACCTGTTACCCCAGACTAATATATCTAGATTCCTATTCCACTACTGCTGCTATGTTGCTTCGGAATCATATTCTTCTTTGTGATCTAGGCTCTTCCTAGAGAAGTAGGTAGCCAGTTCTGCTTTCCTCATGTTCCTTCTTGCTGATTTAGGAATTTCTGCAATTGTACCACTATGGCATCTGATCCCATCAGATCTTGGAAGTTAATCAGGGTTGGACCTGGTTAGAACTTGGATGGGAGACCACCTGGGAAAACCAGGTGCTGTAGGCTTAGGAGAAGGTCCTGGCAACTCACTTCCAAAGAACATTCAGCCATTGAAAACCATATGAATACCAGAGAAGCACTGACAATACTGTTAAGCGTGTTGTACCTACAGTCTCTATATGTCACACACCAACTCAATGACACCTAACAACAACAGAAACTGTATTGTATCTTTGGGTTTTACTTCCACTGAGCTAGAGCAAGACGTGACAGTGCACCTGATCCCATTTTTTTCCTTCTTTCTTGTCTTTTTAATATACTCCATGTAGAAAGGAGAAGATCTTACAAGTCTTTCTATGCCACTTTCTGTGTCCATTTTACCTTATGACTTAGAATTAAATTTTATGATTCTGTCACACATGTTTTGTCTTGATAAGAGCTACAAGAGCATTCTCTCTTTGGAAACTTGACTTTCAGTATAATTTTCTTGTTAATGGCACAAGGAAAAGATCTTCATATGCATATTAACACTTGAGTATCACATCTTTATTTCCTTTTGCATTCTTGTGGTAATACTATAATCCCCTCAGGTAAATGAATTATTCTCAAAGGATGACTTAAAGAAATCGTAAGGACATAGGTACTAATATAAAGAAAATTTAATAGCACATTTAAAGTATTTCTAAAAGTACTGATCTCTTCATGAAAAGACTATCACACATCGCTGAGGTTATAGCAGTGAATGAAGTCTATATGTCTAATGTTCTCATGGAGATTGCAACCTGTTGGAAAGATTGATATTTTTTTAATTCCATCCTAAAATATTTAATTAAAATGATGATTGTACCTAGAAGGAGAGTTAAAGGATGGACAAGAGAACTATCTGGGAAGTTTTCTCTGTAGAAATAATATTTAAGCTGTAGATCATGGAACTAATTGTAATTGTAATACCCATAAAAGTGTGAGAAGTCTATGGGACTAAGAATAGCAGTGTTCAGAGAGAAGCATAGTGCACCTGTAGAGGGGAGAAAGGCACAGCATGGGCTTGACGACCTTGGCAGGGGCAAATCACTCAGGGCATAGATTTCTTTTGCTTAGTTTCTACTGAATACTTAGAAGACAAGAGAATAGGTTGAGTAGTGTTATGTTCAATTTTAATTACAAATGAGTTCTCCATGAGAGTTCAGGGATAGAACTCATTTATTAGGTTCTTGCTAGTGCATTAAGGACACACTGGGTGCATAGAGGAGTGTAGGTTATGAAAGTCTCGAGAAATAGTTGGATTTGAAACATGTAAAATGGGAATTAATAGAACTTTCTAACTGACAGATGATAGGTAAGAAAATTACTAGGTGAGGAAGAGTTTAACATTACAGGAAGGAAGAAATAAAGGGATACTGATATCACTGATTAGTAAAGGACATACTGGGACAAGAATAGGGAATGATTTGGAGACATGTAGGGAAAAGGATCTTTAGGAAACAGAAATGGAGGTAGTTAGTATAGAACTAGCTTGATGTTTCTTAGGTAAAGTCCTGGAAATTTTAGAAGGTAATGTTCAAATTTTTTTACATGTTAAAAGATCATCCTTTAAAAATGTCATACCTGTAAAAGCAGTCTCAGCATGTAGATCATCCATGTACTGATATTTTCAATACTCCTCACCTTATAATATTTTCAGCTATGCATATTTGATAAAATAAAACATATTTCTTTTTATTTTAATTTTCTCATATTCTTTTTACTACCTAGGATGTGGATTTTTATGCTTTTTGGCCATATATAAATCTTTTATGCAGTTCATGACAGTGTATTTGTTTTCCAGTTGTGTATTTTACCCCTGCTTTTATGTTTACAATGGACACAGTACAGTGTAGCCAAAGATCTATGGATATTGAGCCAGCCCATAGTTCCTGAATTCGAATCCTAGCTCCACCACTTCAAAAGTGTGACCCTACATACATTTGAAAATCTTATTGCTTGAATTTCTCAGTATTTAAAATGGAAATCATAATTGTGTTAAGGTCATGTGAGGACTGATTGATGCTGTAATCTACTTAGGAAAATGTCTAGCAAACTAAAATTTTTGTTCTAGCTTCATCAGTTTATTCCAGCTTCATCAGTTTATTCTTGTAGCCCTAATTTCAAATAGCACATCTTTTAGAGTAAAATGGGATGATCTGGTGCATTTTTATGTTGCATAATGAACATCTTGGGATATTTAGGTTATCCATCATCTTAAACATTTGTCATTTCTTTTCTATGAGAATATATAAAATCCTCTCTCACAGTTATTTTTAAATATATAACATAACACTCATGACTGTAATTACCTTCTTTGTAATACAACACCAGGACTTATTCCTCCTATCTGACTGAAACTAGTCCTGATTTTCATGTTACATTTTATGTTAAGAATTTACAGTGCCCTTTTAAGTTCCACCATGGTGCTAGACTAAATTCTGGCTAAGTGTCACTTCTCTGAAGAGGACAGTAGCTTTCCTTATCATACTGCTTGTTATGTTGCTTTGTAATTGCTTACTTTACTCTGTCGTATGGGCCAAGCATATAATTTTAATAGAGTAACCACCCACTAACAATCCATGGAACTAATGAGCAAATGGTGCACATTTTGGTATCACTACTGTTCTTTCAACAGTTCTTTGTCAGTAGCTATGTGATCAAGCTCCATTTTTGGCATTAGGGAACATGTAAGATTAGTTAAAACAATTTCTATCACAGAGTATAAAGTCCAATAAAGTGATTTTTTTCTTTCTTCTGATTCTTACAATGGAGAAATACATCTTAAATTTATAAGCAGTTATAGATCTCCCTAAGAAACTGATTATTAAGTTATTATGTTCAAAAATTTTCCTCACCACAAAGAAACACAAAATTATGTGTTCCACATACAGATTAGTCAACCAAACTATATGTGCTCTAAAATATATTAATGGACATAGTTTAAGTTTATAGTCACTTTTAGCCCAAATCTTTATTCAGCATGCTCTCTCTCCTTCATCCACCACACTTGTAAAGCAAAAATTTTAGGAACTTTTGCCATTTATTTCTTCTGTATTTATCAATTTTGACATTTTTAGTTCCTTGAAATCTTCTCAGTATAAGTCACTGGTCCTAGTGTGGGGTACCACTGAAGAGGAGATGCTCTTGGTCTCCACAATCTTTACTTTCCATCAGATCTTATAGAAGAATTTTCTTCAAGGGACCTGACACAGGGCTTGCACTGGAAGGCAGAAAGGGAGCCAGAGAAGTTATATTTTTAAAGGAACATAAAATACATGGAGAATAGAGGTCTGAGGGAAACAAGTAGTGAATTACATTATTGGGAACTTGAAAAAGTGGGTCCATAGGGCTGGCAGGTCCAGGAGGCCTCATTGGAAGAGGAAAAGCAGCTTCCTTCCCAGTGTAGCAGGTATTATCTCAGTTTGTTTGTAGTCAGTGTATAAAAGAGTTTATGTGAGACACAAATTATAGTACAGAATGTAGATATAGTGTCTTTTATAGTGAAATTTGGGCCCTGAGGGAAGAAAAAATATTCCTGGAGCCTATGCCTGGAATGGGCTGATGGACTCCCCAGTGCCTTGTAAGGGATGGGCCAAGAAGTAGACATTTCAATAGTTCAGGAATCTTCACAGCTGTGGTCTTGATAAGGGAGCAGGCTCCACTGAACAATGTTCTTTTTATTTTCTGGGGGTGGATGAGTCTCATACAGTCCTTATCATCCTAAAAGGCTAAATGCAAGAGTGATTTTAGTCCTCTGTGTCCTCATAACAGGGAAGTGATGACCACTAGATCAAGGCATGTTTCTCAGAGGTAGAATATGTGATATTCACATCCCAGGTGGCTGGGAAGCACATGGCAGGATAAATGTGGAGGCAGGGACCTCTTAATTCTGTTTCTTCCTGCCTGGCAGCCTCTACCCCCACATGTCTGTCAGCTTGTTATTCTGTGGGGGCTCATGTGTTGCCATAATGCTGAAAACTATACCAACAGTATCCAAGGTACAAACAGGCCACCCTGGTTGGGCAGTTTTCAACTGAGCTTCCAGACTAAGACAGACTAGGGAGAAGGACTCAGAAGCCTACTCCAGAAAGAATTGGCCATTGAAAACCCTATAAACAGCAGAGAAGAACTTTCAAATATAATGCCAGATAATGAGCACCCTCAGCTGGAGGGCATTCAAAAAATGACTTGGAAAGGGTTGTCTCCACAAAGTAAAGTGGACCTTAATGATGAGAATGTAGTAAAGCCCCTGGGATCTCCATTTGCTGATTTGGCACTACTCAAAATGAGAAAAACACAGTGACTGAAATAATAAATTCAAACAGATCATATGCATGGCACAATGTTGAGTGGTGTTTTGTATTGTTATACACAAGGTCCTACCAGCTGGACTTGACTCAGTGGCACCTAACATCAAGCACTCTCTAACAAGTTTTATCATGGAAATAAAATTTTAAACTTCAAGATGTGAAGGAAAACCTGCATACCACATATATACACAAAACAGGCACACACAGTCACATCAAATACTTACATATATTCCAGGAAATTAAATGGCCAAAATACACTTAAAGTTTTCAACTGCATTATCATTTATAGAAAATGTATAGAATTTTATTTCATATTTAACACAACCAGGGCAATTTTGTTATCTGAACAAAACCACTTTACTTTCAAATGCTATTTTTAAAACAAGATAACATTTTAATTTTCTTCTGAAATTGTAAATGAACATACTTGTTCATTATTTCCCTGCTACTTTTAAAACAGACTTCAATTTTGATATGCAAAATCCTTAGCAATTTCTTATTTTTCCTACATAAAGACATGGATAATTAACTACGGAGTTATTACGAGTAATTAGCATTTTTAACAAATCTGCCCATTTAACTGCTAAATTTGCATCAGTTTCAACATAAAAGTGTTCATACTAAGATATAGTTTTCAGGACATTGTAAGATTACAGAAAGTTGAAGTATAGAAGTTTTAACATTTTAAATAAAAGTTTACATTTTTGATGGCTCTGTGTGCTGAGGTTTAGCTCAGTTGGTACAGTGCTTCTCTACACTCTCTGAAGACACAGGTTTGATCCCCAGCACTGCAAAAATGGGAGGAGGACATGGCAGTCCACTCTCAAAGCAATCCCGAAGCAGCCATTGAAAACCCTTTGAGGGTTGCTATGAATCAGACATGACTCGGCAGCACCTAACAACACCAAAATTCTTATACGCTATATGTCAAATACCTGCAGCAGTAGCCCTGTGGCATCCGATCCCGCCAGATCTTGGAAGCTAAGCAGGGTCGGGCCTGGTTAGTACCTGGATAGGAGACCGCCTGGGAACACCAGAAGTTGAAGGCTTGAGAGAAGGACCTGGCAACCCCCTCCCAAAAATCAATCTGCCATTGAAAACCCTATGAACAGCAGAGAAGCACTGACAATAGTGTTTCCCCTGTTGTACAGAGGGTCGCTATGAGTCAGATACCGACTCAACGGCACCTAAAAACATACGTCAAATATATATAGGAAATAAATATAGGAAAATAATATACATAAAGTGTAATCTGGAGTTATATATTTCAGAGTTACTTAATAATATAAATTTACTTAACAGATGGAAAATATCACATTTTGTTAGTTTGCTAAGAATACTATCTATGTGGAGAGTAGTATTTAATTACTTGACTGTTTTAAGTATCTTAATTTTATTTTCAAACCTATTGCATTTCCATCATAGCTATAAATTCACTTTTCTGTTCTTCTGTTTTACTTGTCATACTTTACTTTATTTGAAAGTATTAATGGAAAACCTTAAGCAATGAACAAAATAGCATGCCAAAATATATATGAAAATTGAATTATTAAAATGTATTTTTAAAGAGAGAGATCAAGGAAGATGTAAAGAAAGCATTAAGGAATAATTGTATTAAATACAGACAACAGGTTGTTGCTATTGTTAGCAAACTATAAATTTTGTGAAATTTTTGAAAAATTTTAAATGCTGAAAAAAAAAATTTTTATAAACAAATGTTAAAGGCCTGATGACAATAGTAAGATAAAAAGAAAAATCATCAAGCCAGCCTAAGACAAAAGCTAAATCCAGAGATATACAGAGCTATTGGAACCAGAGGCTACCCTGAGGGTACAGGCATTACCCAGGTATAAAATGCTTTGTTTTAGTGGCCTTGTGGGAACAGGAGACAGAGCCTCAGGCCTCTGAATCAATCCAAGATCTCTGAGCAGTGCAACTGCCATGTAAAAATAAACCCTTCACAGAGAGGAAAATAGGAAAGAAACTTGTTTGTTTCAGCTATTGCTCTGGAAAGAAAAAAGCACCCTTCATCCCTATAGGACTTAAGTTCACTTTTGTGGTTTCGCCCAAAAGCTGATATATTTTGAGTAGTCAGCAGTTTCAGGAGTCATTATCCAGGCAAAGATAGCTTCAAAAAACTAATATCAACTAGTCAGTGGTATATGTGGGTAACATACCCTATATCCATTGATATGAGAAAATAAGAAGGTATACTCCTCCTCAGAACTCATAATCTTATACTAATTTTGGGAAATAACAACAGACAAATCTAGACTGAGAAATATTCAGCAAAATACCTGACCAATACTCCTCAAAACTCTCAAAATTATAAAAACAGAAAATATTTAAAAACTGTGATAAGCAAGAAGAAATTAATGTAGTATGATAGCACAAGGATATGTGGTATCCTGTACTGTATTCTGGAATAGAAAAAGGACGTTAATGGGAAAACTGAAATTCTAGTTAAGTACAGGAGTATACTAAGTGGTAATATGATAATAATGAAGATAATTAATAATAATTTCTTAGCTGTGACAAGGCTATCATCACTTTGATTTTAGGAACAGAAAAATATTGAGAGATAGATCTTTGCAACTGTAAATTTTAAAAATTTCATAAATAAAAATGTTATTAAAATAGAAATGTTTGATCCTAATCACAGTTAAAACTTTTTCTCATCCAAATACATAATAAAGAATTTAAAATCCTACCATTTGGGAAAGATTTCTGGAACATTTTTAACCCACAAATCATTAGTAGGCAAAACATATAAATAATTAATAACCATTACTAGCAATTAAACAACATAATGCAAAAATGGGAAAAAGAAATTGATAAGCATTTTACCAAAAAATTCTATTTATGAATCACAAAATGTTCACACTAATTACAGGACAATAGAAATTAAAACCAAAATTATTTACAATTTAGTCTTTAGCAGAATGGTGAAAAAAATAAAAAAAGAACAGAATAATAGCAAGAATGGATGAGGATCTGGTCTCCAAAGATCATATTATCCTATTCTCTTGATGGGAGAGTTCATTACCAGAAATAAATTGGCAAATTATTTGGTAATTTTTGTAACATATGTATACTTTCCCACACAGCAATTTCTGTTCCAAGTATATAATTAGAATTTCACCATGAGTTATTAGATTTTTCATAGGAGAAATATTTGTGAATGCAAAAAATTTATAAATAATTAAGTTTTCAATCAACTGTAGAGCAGATAAATAAATCAGGCTATTCATTACCACTACAGACTATGCAGCAGCAAAGATGATTGGACTGCAGCCACATGCATAAACTCAGGTGGCGACTGCAAGTTAATCACAAATGTCAATTGTGTAAGGATTCACACCCTGTGATACCATTTATAAAATGTGCAAAACACCAGCAAATAAGTCCTTTTGAAAAACTGAATGGAAATCAGGATAATGTTAAATATGACATTAAGAGATATGGCGAGTTCAGGAGGTTAGGCACAGAATATGATCATGGAAAGGTTCCAATTATCCTTAATATTTTAGATTGGATATTAGGTGGTAATATATAGGTATTTATTTTTATTTTTTCAGTAGTGATGGGTTGAACTCAGGGCTTTGTTGTCATACCTGCTAGGCAAATGCTCCATTTCTTAGCCAAACTTCTAGCATTTTTAACCATGTTTTTTTTTTTTTTTTTTTTTTTTTCCAGTGCCGGAGGTTGAACCCAGGGCCTCAAGCTTGCATTTTGTGCAAGTGCTGGACCACTGTGCACCCTTAACCCCCCCCCTTTTTTTTTTTTTACTTTTTTTGAGACAGACAGAGTCTCATCAAATTATGCAGATTGCCTCTGTTCTAGAACTTGCCATCCTCCTGCCTCAATCTCCCAAGCCTCTGGGATTACAGGCATGCACCACCGTGCCCAGCTTACCATATTTTTATTTTGAGAAAAGATCTCAGTTGTACAGGCTGCTTCTGTCCTTGAACTCTAGATCCTCCTGCCTCAGCCTCCAGAGTCACTGTATTACAGGCATGCATTACAGGCCCTACTTTATACTTTCAAAATTCTAAACTAGAAAGACAAGCATTTTGAACAAAATAATAGAAAATAATAGGAACATAATGCTTTTCATTGAAGATTATAGATGGGGGGGATAATTAGGAATTGATTGATGAAGAAAACCAAATTCAAAGATGAGCCTTTCCATCACATGGGAAAATACATTCCTGCAGAAGATATTGGCTGTGTCAGTGAAATTCTGTCTCTCTTGTCTGTTGTTAGATTGGAACTAGTGCCCTCAGAAGGAAAATCCTAAAACTTATTTACAAAAACAGAACATATATTACAAAAAGAAGAAATCAGTAAGATTTTATAAGTAGTTAGAACTGAGTCAATTAATAATTTTAAATTTAATGCCCTTTTTTTATTTTTATTTTTTTGGCCGTACTGGGGGTTGAACCCAGGGCCTTGCTCTTGCATGCTCTGCAAGTGCTGGACCACTGAGCTGTGCCCCCAGTCCACTTTTTTTTTTTTTTTAGTTTTTGAGAGAGGGTCTCACTGAGTTATGCAGACTGCCTCTGATCTCGAACTTGCAATCCTCCCGCCTCTGCCTCCCGAGCCACTGGGACTACAGGCATGGGCCACTGTTTCCCAGCTAATGCCCATTACTTTCACTTTTTTGCCAATGTCACAATAAATAATAATGATGGTAATAATTGGTAATACTATTAATAATATAACAAATCCATTGGCTCTGAGAAGTACCCTACAAGAACTGGTACTTGAAATACTAAAGAGAACTGAAATAAGTCCACAGACTTAGGTTTTGAAAATTATATTGTAATGAGGCAAATAATTTGAGAGGCATTTAGATAAAGATTTAGATAAAGGCAGTGACCATACTAGAGACTACTCTTAAATTATGTTAAATAGATTATTTTAAGAATAAGAAGTTTTAAAAAAATGTTTTGAGGCATGAAATATGATAACTAGCTATACATCATTCCTCTGCTAAGTGAAGAGTACTTGAAGAGAGTTTCTTTAGCTACAGTTCAGAGCAGAAATGATGTTTGTCTGGACTAAGATGGTAGCAGTGGGCTAGAGAACTGGAAAAACTCAAGAAATATTCACAAGATTAATTTAAAAAGACTGTAGATGTGAAAAAGTAAAGAGTCAAAAATTTCTCACAGAATACTGGTTTATGCAACCACTTGAAATAGAGTCATTCACTGAAAAAGACGGTGGACTCAGGAAGAGTCACTTTCTATATGTGGAATATGAGATAACCCAATGAAAACTCTATGTGATAATATTCAGAAAAATAAATATCCAGAAATGGAGAGGAGGTGATTCAAACTGGAGAAATATATATGGATTTCATCAGACTATGAATAATGCAGCCATTAAACTAGATAGAGCTCCTAAGAAAATTGTGCAGAGTGGGAAGAAAAGAGGACGAGGAAAAATTCATGAGAAGACTAGGATTTAACACGGGGTAAGAAAAGCCTCCACACGTGTCTGTCAGCCTGTCATGATGTGTGTGCTGTGATGCTGAAAGCTATGCCACCAGTATTTCAGATACCAGGAAAGGTTTCAGCTGAGTTTCAAGACTAAGACAGACTAGGGAGAAGGACTGAGCACCCCACTATGGAAACAATTGGCCATTGAAATCCCTATGAATAGCAGAGAAAGACTGCCAAATGCAGTGCTAGAAATTGAGTCTCCCAGGCTGGAAGGCATTCAAAAAAGAACTGGGGAAGAGTTGTCTTCTCAAAATAGAGTCCATTTTAATGGTGAGCATGCAGTAAAGCCCTTACATCTTCCTTTTCCTGATGTGGTACAACTCAAAATGAGAAGAAACACGGTTCCTGCAATAATGGACTCAAACATAAAAAGATCATGTGCATGGCATATTGTTGGGTAGTATTTCATTCTCTTGTACATAGGGTCACTATGAGTCAGACCCAACTTGAAGTCACCTAAAAACATCAACAAGAGAAACCTGAATGAGATGTTGTTGTTGTTAGGTGCTGTCGAGTCGGTATCCAACTCATTGAGAGCCTACATACAACAGGTGAAATACTATTGTCAGTGCTTCTCTGCTGTTCATAGGGTTTTCAATGGTGGATTGATTTTTGGGAGTGGGTTGCCAGGTCCTTCTCCCAAGCCTACAGCACCTGGTATTCCCACGCAGTCTCCCATCCAAGTACTAACCAGGCCTGATCCTACTTAGCTTCCGAGATCTGATGGGATCAGATGCCACAGGGCTACAGCTGCTGGCCTGAATGAGATAGACTTGGCTTAATAGTTCTGATAGTAATTAAGATGGTTGAAGTAATAATGTATAAGGAAAAAAATGTTTCAGATGCTTCCATCAATTAAGCAAGGTTCAGAAAATTCTGTAAAGTTTCTCTACAAAGAATTATTCTATAATCTATAAAGAAGAGATTTCAATCAAATTGTGAGATGTTCATGTTTTCTAGCGCACTATTCACAGTAGCTAGATGTAGAATCAACCAAGATGTCCATCAATCGAAGAGTCTCCTATATACAACAGAAACATTACCTGACACTCAGTCATGCCCAGCACTATTGTCAGTGATTCTCTATTCATAAGGTTTTCAATGGTTGTTTGTTTGGGGAGTGGGCTGCCATGTCCTTCTCCCTAGCCTACAGCATCCTGTATTCCCTTCCAAGTACTCACCAGGTCCAACCCTATTTAGCTTCTGAAGTCCCAGTGGATCAGACACCTCAGTGGTACTGTTGCAGGCATATATATTATATAATGAAATATAATTCGATCATAGAAAATATTTAAACACTGTTATTTATAACAAAATAGATGGAACTGGAGTATATTATATTAAGTGAAATAAGTCAGATGCAGAAAAATAAATGCTATATATTCTCTCGCAATTGTATCATTAGCAGCAAAGTGAATGGAAGTGGAGGACATTGTAGCAATTGAAATAAGTCAGACTCTTGAGACACAAATGACACAGGTTGTGTCTCCCACATTGCTGTTAAAAATTGTCTATATGAAGTGTATAATACTGATTGCCAGAGGCTGGGGAGGGTCTGGCAGAAATAGTAGGAGGTTTCATAAAGGGTAGCTAGACACAGATAGAAGCAATATGTTCTAATGTTCTAAAGGTAAGTGAAGGGGCTAGAGTTCACAAAAAGTTATTGTGTATTTTATGAAAAAATAGGAAGAGAGGAGCCCAAAACTCCACACATAAACCAACAATGAGATGGAAGTATTAAATACCTCGATTTGATCAGCATGTATTGTATTCATATGTTGAAATGTATGGTGTAGCAACATGTTAATCAAAATTGGTACAATATTGAAGGAAATGGAAATACTAAGTACTCTGATTTGATCAGCACATATTATATACACATATAAG
Organism: Pedetes capensis; assembly: GCA_007922755.1. Lineage (NCBI taxonomy): Eukaryota > Metazoa > Chordata > Mammalia > Rodentia > Pedetidae > Pedetes > Pedetes capensis. Next base: position 42,518 of record VMDO01013285.1, read on the forward strand.
GTTATTACTTTGTACCCCATAAATTTGTACAGATAAAATACTTTCGTTTGCAGTACTGGGGGCAAACTCAGGGACTCACATGTGCTTTATCACTGAAATGAACCCTTGGCTTCTCTTTTATTTTTTATTTCAAGACGTGGTCTCACTAAGTTGTACAGTCTGACTCTGGCCTAAAACTCCTTATTATCCCACCTCAGACCTTCAAGTACCTGGGATGGTGTTATCCAGGTGTGAGCTGCAGCATCAGCCTAAAATAATTTTTAAAGTGAGCTCTAAATAAGTAGAAAATAAGCCAATGGTAACAAGGTATATGCAATTCTTATTTAAAATGATTATTCTTGAAAGAAAAGGAAATTTTAGCCTACTCTGCATTACTTATAAATGAAGTTAGAGGACCCTTGTCCAGAGGCCAGGATCCTTATAAGTAAATTTTTTTCCAGTTCTAAGATATTCATGAAACTGCATGAGAGTGAGGAAGATGATTTGTAATGAAAAGAAAGTAGACTTCAGGATTTCTATACCATTTATTCATTTTCTATTTACTTTAGCCTAAATAATTGGTTTGGAAGAAACAAGTACCTTTGAAGAGCTATATTTCCTATCATAGTAAAGCATGTAAGATTATTAAAATGTGAGTGCATATAATAATTATAAAAATACTTTGCACATGAATATCCTGTTTTTGAGTATTTTGCAATTATAATGTATGTAATTGGTCTATAGAATAATAATCTTAGTTATATTTCAAGATTTATGTAGTCTCAGTTTGTTCCTTGGTAGTATATGCTTAGTAATACACTTGAAATAAATATATTTCATAAAAGGTATTCTAATGGATTTTGTCATTGTATGCCTTCATTTAAAATTACATAGTATTTTACAGATTTAGAAAGTCCCCTGTTACAAACACTATATAATTTTCAATTACAACGAATTTTCAATTCAACGTAGAAATATTTGAATAGTGATGATGTTTAAGTTATTTTCCATGTTTTGTGCCCTAAGAACTCGTTTAAATGTTGGAGATTTCTCTATATTGTCAAGATTAATTTCTCAGCATAGAGGCTTGAGGGCAACACTTCCTTGAACAAATCTACTTCTTTTTAAAAGTGAAATGTTCATCCCCAGGTATATTTTAGCTCAGCAAGTATGTATATGCCAATGAGTGCTGAAAATACTAGCAACTACAGAGAGGGACCCTGGGGACAATGTTAAACATATTCACTTGAAGATATAAATAACAATAGCAAACAGAGTACAATTGATCTACTCTTCAGACAAGAAGGGACTTATATGTAGCTTATTAGGAGACAAATTATTGCTTTCTAAACTACTTCATCATCCAGCTGGCTTCACATTTTAGGTTTTCTAAGCACATACATATCAATAGAGTCTAGTTATATTTGGGCTTCTGGCAAAAGAGAGAGTAATAAAATGTAACATTTTTAAGGTACAACTATTATAAAAATGTTTCTTGTATGAAAATGTATTTGTTAATGATTATTTTGAAAATCTTGCTAGAAAAGAAAGAAAATTAAACCTGACTATGATCCCATGCCCCAAGCAAGTGTAACTAACAGAAAAAGTGTTATTTTGTTAAGTAGACATACAATTATTTCAAACTCTTTCTCTATTTTGATGACTTTCTTAAATGTGTATGAAGTGATATCCATAATTTGTATGTATGTAAAATGTATCTATGTTTTAAAAATACCATAAGGAATGTAGTTTTGCCGTCTGATTTATCACCACATTTCAATTTCAATTTATTTTTTGTGGTACTGGGGCTTGAACCCAGGGCCTTGCACTTGCATGCTTTGCAAGGGCTAGATCACTGAGCTGTACCCTCCAGCCCATTTTTTCACTTTTTTTGAGACAGGGTCTTGCTAAGTTATTCTGACTGCCTCTGGTCTCGAACTTGCCATCCTCCTGCCTCAGCCTCTTGAGCTGCTGCGATTACAAGCATGGGCCACTGTGCCTAGTGTCTCCACATTTCAAAATTTGAAGAAAATATTTTAAATATTCATTAGACATAATGTGGTGAAATTATCATTAAATTTTATTTATCTAGACTTTATGACACTAAGAGAAAATTAGATGGTGATGTTATGTTGTTGTTGTTCTTAGGGGCCCTTGAGTCAGTTTTTATTCATAGCAACCCTATGTACTGCACAATGAAACATTCCCTGATTCTGTGCTGGGCACATGATCTTATTTATGTTTAAGCCCATTGTTACACATATGGAATCAATCCATCTAGTGGAGGGTTTTTCTTTTTTGTTGTTGACCTGATACTCTCCCAAACATGATTGCCTTCTACAGGGATTGGTCTTTCTTGACCACATGCCCAAAATATGAAAGATGCAGTCTCACCAGCCTTGCTTCCAAGAACCACAGTGGTTGCACTCCTTCTAGGACAGATCTGTTGGTTCTTTTGGAAATCCATGGTATATTTAGTATTGGTCTCCAAAACTATAATTCAAAAGCATCAATTCTTCTCCTCTCTCCCCTGTTCAATGTCCAGTTTTCACATCCATATGATGCAACTGCAAATACCATGCCATGACTCAGGCACACATTCATCTTCAATGTGACATCTTTACTTTGCAATAATTTAAAGAATTTTTTTGCCACGTGTTTTCCCAAATCAATGTGTTTTTTGATTCCATGACTACTGCTTCCATGGGTGTTTATTGTAGAACCAAGTAAAGCAAAATCATGGACAACCTCAATCTTTTCTCCATTTATTGTGAAGTTTTGTACTGACCCAGATGTAAGGATATTTTTGTTTTTGTTGATGTTTAGTCACAGTCCATACTGAAGGCTATGTTCTTTGATCTTCATCAGTAAATGTTTCAGATCCTCTTCACTATCAGCAAGCAGAGTTGTATCATCTACATAATGCAGGTTGTCAATGAGTCTTCCTCCAAACCTGATGCTGCATTCTTCATAAAGTCTAACTTCTTGGATTATTTGGTCAGCAAAGAAACTGAAGAGATATGGTGAAAGTATAGAACCCTGATGCACACCTTTCTCAACTTTAAACCAGGCAGTGTTTCCTTATTCTATTTGAACAACTGCCTCCTGGTCCATGTACAGATTCCTCATGAGTACAGTTAGGTGCTCTGGTACTCCCATTCTTTGAAGTGATATCCATAATTTGTTATGATCAACACAGTCAAATGCCTTTGCATAGTCAATAAAAAAATAAATAGACATCTTTCTGACATTATCTGCTTTCAGCTAATATCTATCTGACATCAGCAATGATGTACCTGGTTCCCCATCCTCATCTGAATCCAGCTTGATTTTCCAGGCAGTTCCCTGTCTATATACTGCTGCAGTCACTTTTGAATGATCTTTAGTAAAATTTTGCTTGTGTGTGAAATTAATGATATTTTTGATAGTTTCTACATTCAGTTGGATCCATTTCTTGAGAATAGGCACAAATATGGATCTTTCCCATCTAGCTGGCCAGGTGGGTCTCTTCCAAATCTTTTGTCATGAACATGTTAGAACCTCCAGTGCTGCATCTGTTTGTTGAAACATCTGTATTGGTATTCCATCAATTCCTGGACCCTTCTGTTTTGCCAGTTCTTTCAAGGCAGCTTCTACTTTATCCTTCAGTAACATTGGTTTCTGATCATAGGCAACCTCTTGAAACAGTTGGTCATCCACCAATTTGTTTTCTTATAATGACTCTGTGTAGTTCTTCCAGCTTCTTTTTATATTTCCTGCATCATTTAATATTTTTCCAGTAGAATCTTTCACTATTTCCACTTGAGGCTTGAATTTTTTCTTTAATTCCTTAAGCTTGAGAGATACACAGTGTATTCTTCTCTTTTGGTTTTCAATATCCAGCTCTTTGCACATGTTGTTAAAATATTTGATTTTGTCTTCTCAGGTTGCCTTTTGAAATTTTCTGTTTAGTTCCTTAACCTCATCATGGTTTCCTTTTATTTTAGCCGCTCCACATTCAAAGGCAAGTTTCTGAGTCTCTTTTGACATGTAATTTTTTTCCTGTCTTTTTAATAAGCTTTTGCTTTTGTCACGAATGATATCTTTGATGTCATGCCTCAAGTCATCTGGTCTTCTATCATTTGTATCCAATGCATGCCACCTGTTTTTGAGGTGGTCATTGAACTCAGGTGGGATATACTCAAGGGCGTATGTTGGCTTTTATGCCCTTGTTATAATTTTCTTCAGTTTCAGTTTGAATATGTATATGAGCAGTTTATGGTCTGATCCACAATCAGTACCTGGTCTCATTCTGACATTTGATATGGAGCTTTTTGATTGTTGCTTCCCACAAATATAGTCAATTTTGTTCCTTTGTAGTCCATCTGGTGAAGTCCATATGTAAAGTCACCATCTATTTTGGTGAAAAAATGCATTTGTTATGAAAAGGTAATTGGTCTGACAAAATTCTATCATGCAATCTCCAACATTGTTTCTGTCACCAAGACCATATTTTCCAACTACTGAGCCTTTTTCTTTGTTTCCAACTTTTGCATTCCAGTCACCAGTAATTATAAGTACATCCTGATTGAATGTTTGATCTATTTCATATTGCAGAAGCTTATAAAAATCTTCCCTTTCTTCTTTTGTGCTCTTAATGGTGGGTGCATAAATTTGTATAACTGTTATATTAACTGGCCTTCCTCATAGGAGTATGGATATTATTCTATCACTGATGACATTGTATTTCCGGAAAAATCTTGAGATGCCATTTTGATGATGAAGGCAACCCCATTTATTTAGTCATTCCCAGCATAGTAGACTATGTGATTATCTGACTCAAAGTGGCCCATGCCAGTCCATTTTAGCTCATTGATGCCTAGGATTTCAATGTTTATGTGCTCCATTTCTCTTTTAATGATTTCTACTTTTCCTAGATTCATACTACATGCATTGCATGTTCCAATTACTAATGGATGTTTGCAGTTGTTTCTCCTCATTTTGAGTCAAGCCACATCAGCAAGTGGGAGTACCTGGGGATTTACTACATTACCATCATCTAGGTAGACTCTACTTTGAGGAGGAAACTCTTCCCCTCTAGTCTTTTGAGTGCCTTCAAACCTGTGGAGCTCATTTTCCAGCACTATATCTGATAGTGTTTCTCTGCTATTCATAGGGTTTTGAATGGCTAGTTGTTTTGGTAGTGGGTTGCCAGGGCCTCCTTCCTAGTCTGTCTTAGTCTGGAAGCTCTGCTGAAACCTGTCTACCATGGGTGACCATGCTGTTATCTGAGATATTGGTGGCATAGCTTTCAGCTTCATAGCAACATGCAAGCACCCACAGTATGGCAAACTGACAGCCATGTGGAGGTTGATGTTATACTAAATATCAAATGCCAGAATTTTTATTTTTTAGGAAATAATTCATTGCCATGGGCAGTGGAGCATGCCTGTAATCCTAGGGACATGGGAGATGGAGGCAGAAGGATTTCAAATTGAAGTCCAGAGGCAGCTTGTGTTACTTGGGAGACTTTTTCTCAAGATAAAAAATAAAAAACGGGCTTGAGGTGCTGCTCAGTGGTAGAGCACTTGCAAAATATGTGCAAGGCCCTGGGTTCAACCCCCATCAGCACCACCAAACAAAATAATAAAATAATCTATCTCTCTCTCTATGTCTGCCCCCCCGCCCCCCAGAACTGAGGAACTGAACTCAGGTCTTCACACATACTTTGCTAGTGGGAGAACTTTACCCCAGCTCTTTTTTAATATTTATCTTTTAGGTATAGAATTATGTCATCTGTAAATAAGGATAATTTGACCTCTTCATTGCCAGTCTGCATCCCTTTGATTTCTTTCTCTTGTCTGATTGCCAGTGAGGACTTCAATTACTATGTTAAATAGAATAGGAGAGAGTGGACATCCTTGCATTGTTCCAGATCTAAGAGGAAATGGTTTCAGTTTTTCTCCATTTAGTATAATGTTGCCTGTAGTTCTGTCATACATGACTTTTATGATGTTAAGGTATTTGCCTATTATATCTATCTTCTCCAGGGTTTTTATCATGAAAAGGTGTTGCACTTTGTTGAAGGCCTTTTCAGCATCAATTGAGATGATCATGTGGTTTTTGTTTGTCAGTTTCTTGATATGTTGAATTACACTCATTGATTTCCATATGTTGAACCAGCCTTGCATGTGTGGAATAAATCCCAGTTGATCATGGTGAATAATCTATTTTATATGTTACTGGATTCAGTTTGCAGATGACATGATTCTATACCTAAAAGACCCCCAAACCTCATCCAGAAAACTTTGAGATCTAATCAACTCCTTCAGCAAAGAGGCAGGATATAAAATCAATACACAAAAATCAATAGCTTTTCTTTACATCAACTGTAACCAGGAAGAGAATGAAATTACAGAAACAATACATTTCATAGTATCCCACCAGAAAATTAAGTACCTTGGAATCAATCTAATGAGAGATCTTTCAGATCTCTATGAGGAAAATTTCAAAACATTAGAGAAAGAAATAGCAGAGGATAGTAAAAATGGAAGGACCTTCCCTGCTCCTGTATAGGGAGGATCAGTATAGTAAAAATGTCTACCCTACCAAAAGCAATTTATAGATTTAATGCAATCCCCATTAAAATTCCATTGACTGACTTTATAGAAATAGAAAAAAATGATCAAAAATTTCATATGGAATCACAAAAGACCACCTATAGCAAAAACAACCTAAAGCTGCAAAACTAGTGTAGGTAGAATCACAATCCCTGACTTTAAGCTATACTGTGGGGAAGTCATGGCAAAAACAGCTTGGTACTGGAACAAAAATAGGCCTGAAGACAAGTGGAACAGAATAAAAGACCCAGAAATACCTCAACATACCTATAACCACCTAATTTTCAACAAAGGAGCAAAGCAAGTTAATTTGAAAATGGATAGCCTTTTCAATAAATGATGCTGGGAAAAAAATGGACATCTGCTTGCAGAAAAATGAAAACTGATTCGCATCTCTCAATACACATGAGAGTTAACTCAAAATGGATAAAAGACCTCAACATAAAACCAGAAATTGTAAAACTAATAGAAGATAGGATATATAATATATTCCAACATATTGTTGTTGTTGTTGTTAGGTGCCGTCGAGTCGGTATCCGACTCATAGCGACCCTCATAGGGTTTTCAATGGCTGAGTGCTTCAGGATTGCCTTGGGAGTGGATTGCCAGGCCCTTCTCCCATTTTTGTGGTGCTGGGAATTGAACTTGGGACCTCAGAGACTGCAGCGCAGCGCTCTACCCACTGAGCCAAACCCCAGCCCATTCCAACATATAGGCATGGGAAACTATTTCCTTAATAGAACTCCAATTGCTCAAGAAATTGCAACAAGAATAAACAAATGGGATTACATGAAATTAAAAAGCTTCTGTACAGCAAAGGAAACAATTAACAGAGTCAAGGGAATCCCCACTGAATGGGATAAAAATTTTCACATCCTATACATCAGACAAAGGTCTATTTACCAGAATTTATAAAGAACTTAAGAAAAAAATACCCAAGAAAACAAATAACCAAGTACACAAATGGGCAAAGGAACTGAACAGAGAGATCTCAAATGAAGAGGCCCATAAAGTCATGAAATACATGAAGAAATGCTCAATATCCCTAGCTATTTGGGAAATGCAAATTAAAACAACTCTGAGATTTCACCTTACTCCAGTAAGAATGGCCAAGATCAATAAAATAAATAACAACAAATGCTAGTGAGGTTGTAGAGAAAAGAGAACACTCTTACACTGCTAGTGGAGCTGTAAATTAGTCCAACCACTTTGGAAATCAATAGGGAGGTACCTTAAAAAACTAAAAATAGATCTACCATATGACCCACCTATAATACTATTGGGCATTTACCCAAAGGGAGATGTATCATGATACCACAGAGACACCTGAATCTCCATGTTCAGTAAAGCACTTTTCACAATAGCAAGGATATGGAACCAATCAAAGTGCCCATCAACAGAAGAATGGATAAGAAAACTATGGTACATATACACAATGGAATGCTACTCAGCAACCAAAAAGAATGAAATAATGTCATTTGTAGCAAAATGGATGGAATTGGAAAAAATTATTTTAAGCGAACGAACCCAAGCTCAGAAAGAGAAATACCACATGTTCTCACTCACATGTGGTAGCTGAATCACAATTTTAAGAAGGAAAAAATCACATGTGGAGGTTGGAACATAATAAAAAAAATTTTTTTTAAATCTAAAGTTGACCTAGCAGAGAAGGGACAATTTAGGGAATGCAAAAGAAGGAGGGAGAGATCTAAGAAAAGGATGAAATCCTGGGAGAGGAGAGGGGGGAGAGAAGGAACAAAGAGGAATGAGGAAAGTGGGAGAAGGGGGCCCTGGGGTGAACAGCCCAAGTTTAATTAGTCCATTTTTGGATTTTTGGATTCAAGCTTTTATCTCTTTAGTGAATAAGTAAAGGATAATTAAGGCTTATGATGACAAATAAATATCTCAAAAAATTTTTTCTGCTTCCTAATTACATATATTGATGAAATTGCCTCAACTGACTCAAATGTGCTCATGGAAAAACAATATTTGTACATTGTAAAGGAACTAGATTGAGAAAATATACTACCCTTTTTGTAGCAGACCAAAATGAGAACTCATGTATAAACAGATTATTGTACATTTTTCAAGTCTAAGGTGAAGTTAATGGAAGATTTCAAATATGTGGCAATATGGATATTATTTGAAAGAGAATACAAAAGTATGTTTGGTTGGTGATTACAAACAAATGACCTCATCCTTACATAACATGGTGTCTATGTAGCAGTATTTGGAGAAAGGAACATGAGTAATTGTTTTTCATTTCAATGTATTTTCAATCCTGGATACATTCCTGAAATCTACATTAAATAGCCGATGTCATTTTCTAAGACCTTTCTACTTAAAGAGTTATGTCCACAGAAAAGGATTTTCTGTGTCACACTATCAGAGTTTTTCATGTAGATATTGATACACATTTTCCCAAAATATGTTATTAGCCAGAGATAAATGCAATCTATATATTTGATTTACATGGATAAGCAGAAATAAAATCAGAAATAGGGCATATGCATACTCAATTTACACATTTGTTTATATTAAATTTTTGGTAGTTTTTTTTTTCCAGTCAGGGAAAAGCAAAATCATTTTATAATCTAGTTACTTGCATTATGTATTCTCTTAGGTATAATAACACTGGAAATGCTTGGACTATAAATGTTGACTTCCTCATTTTGTTAATATTTTTTCTAGTGAAACAGCTTTTCCTGACAAAGAAAAATATCCCACAGTTGTTCGATCAGCAAAACTGTTTGGCTTCTGTTTATATGTGAATATTTTTTATGATTGAGAAAGTTCTATCCACCAGGAAAAAAACTCAGCCAACTAAATGATCTATGCCACGAAATATCTTTGTTTCTATAAATTTTATGAAACATGTATTTCTACTGTTAGGAATTATTAATAAATTAGGAAAATCATATAAATCTCTTTAAAGGAATTATAAATAAAATCATAATTGGTACTGGGGGAAGTGTTTTCATTTTAGGATTGGCAATTGATCAGACACTAAAATATGTTTCGAGTTCCAAACAAATTGATAGGTAAAATTTGAGGCTCAGAAAGATGAAGATGAAGTGTCAGTTTCATTACTAAAGAAGCAATATATAACATGACTTAAATTTGAGGTTTACTGAAACTCAAAATTTTCTTTCTTGTCTAACTTCCAAAATTTTATAGTCTCTGAATAACAGGAGAATTTGGACCCCCAAATACTTCTACATTGCAATAAAGAGAAATATCTAAAGTCTCAAACATCTGTTTGCAAAGCAGATCCATAATTACCTCTAGAATGCACCCTTATTTCCCCTTCCCAAATAAACAAAAAACAGTGAGTGGCCAGTGAATCACATGTGAAAAGAGGAAGTAAATGTTCTTCTGGAACATAGACAGCAATGATACGCTTACCTCCCATGAGAGGAGGTAAAAAAAAAATTTCCTCTGCACATCTGTAAATTTTTCAACAACTACAAGTCTCTCTGTTCCTATAAACCAAAGGAGCTATGAGTGTATTAATCTATTTTCATTGCTGTAACAAAATACATGAGACTGGGTATTATCTAGCTTATAATTTTAGAGGTTGAAATTTCAAGATTTTTGCACAATTCCATTGATTTGGCCTATAATGAAAGGCTCATGGCAGGTAGTAGTAGAATTGTGGAAGCACATGCAGGAAAAATTACATAGAAAGAGAGGAAGCCAGAGAGAGATTCAGATGTCAGACTTGCTCTATCAACATAAGTCATTCTCATGTGAACTAACCAATGTCCCAGTGAGAACTACCTTCCAAGGGTGGCACCCCCAATGACCTAACCATCTCCCACTGGGCACTACCTCTTAAAGCTTCCAAGACCTTTTAATACTGTCACATTGGAGACCACCCTCCCAACATATGAACTCTTAGCAGACACTCTCAAAACATAGCCCAGCTGTGGCAGGGGGTCACCAGAGTCTCCCTGTCACCCCACAGCTTATACAGTAGTTGCTTCTTTCAATTATTCAGAATAAATATGCCTTATAACCACTAGCAATGTTTGTTAATTAGGGAAGACAACTTTTATTTTGGCACATTGAAATGTATGTTTTAAATCTTGCTAACTTGTTGTTGTTGTTGTTGTTAGGTGCTGTCGAGTTGGTATCCGACTCATAGCGACCCTCATAGGGTTTTCAATGGCTGATTGTTTCGGGATTGCCTTGGGAGTGGATTGCCAGGTCCTTCTCCCATGTTTGCAGTGCTGAGAATTGAACTTGGGACCTCAGAGACTGCAGTGCAGTGCTCTACCAACTGAGCTAAATCCCAGCTAACTTGTAGATGAAACAAAAAGGGAAGAATAATTCATTTTATTTTAAAAAAATCACTGTAGTTCTTCCCAGGGTGTTATAGGTGCCATATATTGTGCTCTCCATTCTTCTTTTCATTCATTAACTATCCTAATTTAAACTGAGAAGACTGAATAGTATAGTTGTTGTTGTTGTTGTTGTTGTTGTTAGGTGCCGTCAAGTCGGTTTCCGACTCATAGCGACCCTCTGTACAACAGGGGAAACACTATTGTCAGTGCTTCTCTGCTGTTCATAGGGTTTTCAATGGCAGATTGATTTTTGGGAGGTGGTTGCCATGTCCTTCTCCCAAGCCTACAGCTTCTGGTGTTCCCAGGCGGTCTCCCATCCAGGTACTAACCAGACCCGACCCTGTTTAGCTTCCGAGATCTGACGGGATTGGATGCCACAGGGCTACCACTGCAGGCGATAGATGTTGTTAGGTGCCATCAAATTGGGTCTAAACCTAGCCAGGTGCAGTGGTGACTGCCTGTAATCCCAGCGGCTGAGGAGGTGAGGGCAGGAGGATCGTAAATTCGAGACCAGAGGCAGACTGCATAATTTAGCGAAACCCTGTCTCAGGAAAAAAAAAAAAGTAGAAGAAAAAAAATTGGGCTGAGAGTGCAGCTCAGTGGTCCAGCACTTGTAAAGCAAAGCATGCAAGTAGGAGGCCCCAGGTTTAAATCCCAGTACAACAACAACAACAACAACAACAACAACAACAACAATAATAATTGGGTCCAACCCTATATACAACAGCCGAAACATTTCCTGATGCTGTGCCATAACCTGAAACTATGCCAGGGCATCTCTGCTATTCATAAAGTTTTTCAATGGCTAATTGTTTCAAGCTTGTTTTTTGGGAGTGGGTTGCCAGGTCCTTCTCCCATATTTTGCAGTGCTGAGGACAGAACACAGGACCCTGGAGTATGCAGAGCAGCACTCTACGTAGACAATTGAGCTAAAATCCAGTCCAATGTGGTATAGAGCTCCCTTGAAAAGTATGTTGAATATATTAGAAAAAAGACATGATAAATCTATTAATAGTGTATAGTTCTGCTAATTTTCTGAGCAGACTCAACCAATAGATTTACTTTTGGGTTTTAGGATGCTACCCAATTCTGGGCACATGTAAAAAAAAAAAAAAAAAAGAAAGAATTAAAAAAAGTAGTAATTCTGCAGTTTTGTTGGGTTACATAGTTCCAGGTCGTCTGGCCTATAAAATAGGAAACAGAATAATGAGCAAAGTCGGGGATGTTACTCTAAAATGTTCATCTTTAAAATTGTGTCGATTTTCACAAGAACTTTGAGGGTTTTGGTCTATCAAAGGCATAAAAATTTGTTCATAGATTAAAAAAAAATACAACTAAAGTTTCCGTGCACTTTTATATTGCACAAATTGCATTCCTCTAAGCAGTTTTTCAGCCAAAAGGAATGCATTCCATTCCTTAGTGATAAATTTCTACTTCACCGCCTTCAGCTAACATTAGAGATGCTCTTTCTAAATTGGATACAGGGCGCAGCTATCTGAATCCCCAGATGTAAAAACCCTTGAAAAAATGATGAGTATTTGGAGGGAGGTGGCAAGACCTGACTCTCTCTCTGACTGGCTAATCACTCTTGCTTCTAAATCCCTAAGCATGCCAAGCTTCTTACACATAGCTTAGTAAACTTTTCTCCCCAATTGTCAATCACCAGGAATTTGCCTTGTTTTTAAATATCAGTTCCAGCCTCCACTTTCTAGGACTTATTAGTAGTGTTTGCGATAATCATCCAAAATCCATTTCATTTTTAACATTTACATCTTCAACTTAGAAGACTCAATGAGCCCATCAAAGTAGTATTAAACAATAGCCAAATGATATATCGCTTCTCATGTCTGTTGATAGTATGTCAATATTAAAGTATTTCATAGCTTTGATGAAAGTCTTTTCTAACCTGGACAAAAGTGTATTTGTTCATAATGTATCAACAAAAATTCTGTCAAATGCTTACACTTTTTAAGTATGATTAAGTATAAACAGAGCCAAGCTCATGGAAATTATGACAATAATACATTGTGACTTCTTCTGTCTCTTTTTCCTATAATTTCTTCCCGTATTAATAATGCTGTCCTATCTGTCCCCTAAAATAAAGTAGGAGTTTATTAAAGATTATGGAACTAACTTGAACAGAAAAGTGAGTACTGTTTTTCTCATTTTTGCTTAATATTTTTATCTGTCTTCCTACCCAACATAAAATTGCATAATTTGCTTGCTTTTTATGATGGTATGAGTTTGACCATCTTGTCTTGTATTTCTGGGCCTGCATTTCATGCATTCCCTCTACTATTCCCTCTATGCCTCATATGTTACATGAAACTTGAAAATCCTTTCTTGATTTTTTGACAGGACACTGATTTCATCACCAAAACCACTGTTATAAATCAGAAAGGCTGTCTCAGAAATGTTTCCTATTCTCCTTCTCCTTTTTTCTGATCTCCATTGGTCAATGTCAGTGAGAAGCCAGAGGGTAAGGAGGTTTTAGTTAAAGCATAGTCATACAATTTACATTCTCAAAAGAAAATTTTTGAGAATGAAAAATGTGTTATATAGGGTCAGGCGCGGTGGTGCACGCCTGTAATCCCAGCAGCTCCGGAGGCGGAGGCAGGAGGATAGCAAGTTCGAGACCACAGGCAGTCTGCGTAGGGAGACCCTGTCTCAAAAAGTGAAAAAATGGGCTAGGGGGTGCAGCTCAGTCGTCCAGGACTTGCAAAACATACAAGCACGAGGCCCCGGGCTCAATCCCCAGTACGGCAAAAATAATAAAATAAAATAAAATAAAATAAAATAAAATAAAATAAAATGTGTTATATACAATTACAATAGTATGTTGTTGTTGTTGTTAGGTGCCATGGAGTAGGTGCCTGACTCATAGTGACCTGATGTACAACAGAGGAAACACTATTGTCAGTGCTCCTCTGCTACTCAGGGTTTTCAATGGCTGATTGTGATTTGGGAGTGGGTTGCTGGGTTGTTCTCCCTACAGTAGTATAGTCAGCCCTAACTGATCATCAGGTTTGGATCATGAGACACAGGACAGTGTGATATTAGTGGAAAACTGATGGAAAAATCAGGTTGAAAATATTCAGTTCAACCTCTCTGTTCATCTCCTCTTTCCACATGAGTTTCTTCTAATATGTGTATTACTCAAACTCTGATATTCTGAGAGCTGGATTCCTGACTATCCTCAGAGAGTGCAGAGCACTTATGCTAGCACTGCAAAAATGGGAGAAGGATAGAGCAATCCATTTCCAAAACAATCAACCATTGAAAACCCTATGAGTATTGCTATCAGTCAGATACAACTTGAGGGCACCTAACAACAACAACAACATTCCTCACCATACTGCCAAGAATACCACTACACTTTATATCTCTTTTGGGAAGACAGTGTCATTTCATAAATGTTGTATTCACAGTGGTCTTCACATGCAGATTTAACTGATTAAATATACTATACTATAGTAATCTCTTTAGCTTTACAAATGCTTCATGACTTCCCTGTAAACCATATTCTGCCTTTACAGGGTATAATTCTAATGCTGGTATTATTTTCCACTCAATTTCCAAGACTAAGTACATCTAACTTCTCCAATATCTGATATACAGTCAGTTATCAAATGTCTATATCCAAGTAACCAATCAATTATGGTTTAAAACTTAAATATTTCTAAAATGCCTATAGCCGTACCACTGTGGCATCCAATCCCATCAGCTCTCAGAAGCTAAGCAGGTTTGGGCCTGGTTAATACTTGGATGGAGACCACCTATAAACACCAGGTTCTGTAGGCTTGGGAGAAGGACCCAGCCATACACTCCCAAAAATCAATCTGCCATTGAAAATCCTATGAATAGCAGAGAACTAACAATACTGTTTCCCCTGTAGTACATAGGGTCCCTATGAGTTGGACACTGACTTGAAGGCCTAACAACAATAACAACCTACACCATGTGTCTGTCAGCTTGTTGAGCTGTAGGGGCTTGTGTGTTGCTGTGATAATAAAAGCTATCCCACCAGGATTTCAGATACCAGAAGGGGCATGCATGGTGGACAGGTTTCAGCTGAACTTCCACACTAAGACTAGGTAGAAGGACCCAGTAGCCCACTCCCCAAACAATTAGCAATTGAAAACTCTATGAATAACAGAGGAGCACTGTCATACATGATGTTGGAAAATGAACCCTCCATGCTGGAAGGCATTCAAGAGATGATTGGGGAAAAGTTGCCTCCTCAAAGTAGAGTGGACCTTAAAGATAGGAGTGGAGTGGAGCCCTTGAGATCTCCTTTTGCTGATATGGCACGACTCTAAATTAGAATAAACATAGTGTCTACAACAACAGGCTCAAATATAAAAAGATTGTGTGCATGGCACAGTGTTGAGTAGTACTTTGTTCTGCTATACTTAGGGTCATTATGAGTCAGATCTGACTTGATGACACCTAATGACAATAAAACCAACATCCTAGTCCCCATGTCCTGGCTTCTAGAAGGTTCAGATTGTCAACTGTGTCCTAGGAATAGAGTACAAAGATTATGAGAGTTGGAAAAGTCATTGGATTTGGTAACACAGAGGCCTCTGATCATTTATGATACACTAATTGTAATATAGTCAGGCCCAGTTTCTGGATATTATTAAAAAATAGATGGCAAAGAATTGAAAATAATAAACATGGCTATAAAGTGACTGAAATTCTCACTGTATTATTGTATTTTTCTATTATTTCTTCACTGTTCTAAAATTCCTTTAATATCGCCAGGGGCTTGGGAGGTGGAGGCAGGAGAATCACAAGTTCGAGACCAGTCTGCATAATTTAGCAAGACCCTGTCTCAAAAAAGTAAACAATGGGCTGGGGGTGCAGTTCAGTGGTCCAGCACAGGCAAAGCATCCAGTCGTGAGGCCCTGGGTTCAACCCCCAGTACTGAAAAAAAAAAATCCCTTTAATATCATTATTTAAGCATTCCCCTCATAAACATAGTATATAAATTAGAATTTTAGAAAAAATATTTTTGAAAGATCCAGAGTTTTAAACAGTAAATCAGTAAATCTTCCTGACCAATATCATAGTATCTTTTGATTATTCAGAACTTCTCTCATATTCTTTGCTGAGATTTTATAGCATTTATGTTTAGAACATAAGCTTTCTCGAATTTAACATATTTCTAAGTGCATTACTGTTTTATCCTGCTTATAAAACACTACATCACTTATATTTCTGTATCCCTGATAATATATATAATAAGTACTGGTGTCTATAGTTTATATTAATCCATCATTTTAGCTATTCTTTTTAATGCTAATAATTTTAAATGATAGTCCTTTCAGTATTCTAAATGGAATATGAAAAATATATATTTCAAAGGAAATAAATATATGAA
>VMDO01013286.1:0-18089 GCA_007922755.1 Pedetes capensis
CTCCTCCTCTCCCCTGCCCCGCTCTTTGCTCTCCCCTCTCTTCTGTCCTCCTCCTCTTCTCTCCCCTCTCCCCTCCTCTCCTCTTCTCTCCCCTCTCCCCCTCTCCCTTCTCTTCTCTCCTCTCCTCCCCTCCCCTCCCCATGTGTATATATCCATACAGACATTCACATGTATATAATATACACATATAAATGTGTGTATGAACATGTGTTGGTACCTATGCGTATAAACACAGAAACATGCAGGTCATTTTGTCAATTCTTTCATTTTACAGATCAGCAAATTGAGGTACAGAGCAGAGGAAAGAAAGTGACTTGACATGGTCATTCAGTGCCAGGGAAATACTTAAAACACTTCAACTCTCATGTCTTGGGACTCTGTGTCCCTAAATGATTACCTCATCCTTTTAGAATCTCACAATTGCGGGCCACAACACACTGCTCTCTCCTCCCTTCCCTCCCAAGCATACAAACAATAGCCACATAAGTAAAAACAGTTCTGTTCTATAGCCATATCCGACAGGTCGACAGGTCGCAGCGCTTGCTCACATTGTTTCATCGATTTACACATACCTCACAGCCGCCTGTACCCCACAGACCCTCAGCAGGTGGCTAGGAACAATGCAAAAATACTTGGGCCAAAAGGAACACAGGCAGTTTCCAGCCCCCATAGAACCGCCTTGATTGCCTGTCTGGGGAGCAGCCTGAGGTTTCCAAGGCTCCCTCTGCTCTAGGCAGCCCCAGGAGGGAGCCCTGGGCTGAAGCACTCTCTCAGGAGACCTCATCAAAGAATCAGTCACAGAACCACCCCCTCTGGGTCAGAGGGGGCCTCATCTTTCTGCATCAGCCTCAATGTGACTACTTTTATTATTACCAGCCATATGCAGAGACCTTACTTAGAGCAAGTAAATTCAGTGTATTTAGGTAATGGAGATTACTTACTCCTCCTTAAAGTTCTGTCTGGCAACTTTCCCACTAAAATACTAATATCTAAAGGCTCTGTAGTCTTGGAGTAGAAGGACTCCTCTAAGGACTCAAAGGTGCTCCATCATTCATTCATCAGTGCAACACAGGTATAGTGAGTCTTTCCTACATGCTAGGTATTGGGCACCTTGCAGGGAAATGAATAATGAATGAATGCAGGTATCTGAACTTTCATGAGCTCACCAACTCCAGATGGAAAGAGTTTTTCCACAGCTTCCCTGGGAAGCTTCTTTTAGGGCCTCAGCTTTATTAGAGAGAAAGCATCCATTCAATTTTCAAATGTCTCTAATGGGAAAGGTCTTTAGTTTCTCTAAAGCCTCTACTCCATGATTACAGGGGTGCTGTCAAGTATACACAGACAAAGTGTGATCCTTTCCTCTAGAAACATCCTTGAATTACGTGAAAGTGGGCTGTGGAGCATCTACCAAGTCTATCACAGAATGAGTGCTACCTTTACATTCATTTGTTGCTGTTGCTCTGCTGCGAGTGAATGTCAGTGAGCAAAATGCTTTAACGCACAACGCTGCTTTGGCTGCAGTAGTTTCAAGCTAGCGTAGGCATTTCTCAGTAAAGGTTATTTTAAAGCACATGCAGAGCACACAGGCTCCTTCAAGCTTATCTAAGGTATTTTTACTACAAGTGTGTAAACATTCTTGTGATAAAAATCGGGACCACCAGGAAAATTTTATGATCAGTTGCAGGCTCTGAGGTCTGTTGTTCTAACTTCACCGTCAACTTGTTTTTGCGTTAGGCAGTGAGGGCAAAGGGCACACGATTGGTAGGTGCTTTCGGGCCCCATGCCTACCCTCATGTATGGGTTCCTCCTTGCCTCAAGCCTTCAGCAAAAGAAGCAAACAGTGCATTATCTTATGCAACATTCATTCATAGTGTTCTTACCATTCTGGATGACCTCTTTCAATGTTCAATTAATGAAATCAATTCAGTATTCTAGGTAGGATCTGCTTATATAGTGCAGTGGAACTATAAACTCAGTTGATCCGAATGCTATACTTCTATTAAATGGACCCAAAATAACATAAGGTATTTTAGTTGACATTATATTATTAACACATAAGAAAAATGCAGTTTATGACAATCCTTCCTCTGTCTTTTCCCCTTTATCCAGGTGAGGTCTCCTGGATCAGGTTTGATTCGAGCCTCTCCAATCCTGTACCAATACATTTGATTTGTTTAATCCTTAAGACAAGTCACTATATTCATCCCCATGCTATTAAACAGTTTCACACTTTCTTCCGGCTGTAGAAGCAGCCCTTTGAGTCCTGATTCTGTCGTTCTGCAGCTTAACCATTTACCAAGTCCATTATGCCATTCTCACCACTGGTGAGCTTACTGACAATTCCTTCATCCAAATCAGCAAATTAGATGGTGACCCCACAGGACCAAATAGTTTCTAGAAGCCCCAATGTGTTGATCACTGTCTTTTGCACATGCGTTCTGCCTCCTGCAAATCCACATTACCAAATGCTTTGATAAAATGCAGATACGTTAGGACTAGCTCCCTAATCTAGTAGGTTAGTAATTCTTCAGGAGGGCAGAGTCTGGGGGGTGTGGCTTCTAGTTTTTATGACTTAGATTTTATGACTTCAGGAACTTACTTTCTTAGCTATTAAATAGCAGTAATTACACTTGTCCACAGGTAATTGTGAAAAAGAGAAACAAGGTATGTAAGACACCTAAGCCATGGTACATTAAATACATTGTATGATCATTGTTGTTGTTGTTAGGTGCCATGGAGTCCTGTCTGACTCACAGTGACCCTTATAGGGTTTTCAATGGCTGACTGTTTCGGGATTGCCTTGGGAGTGGGTTGCCACATCCTTCTCCCTGTATGATCATTGGGCTCTTAAAAAAAAAAAAAAAGATACCCTAAAACAACATTCTAAAAGTAATCTAGGATAACATAGTTCTTTGCAGTCTTTGTTAACACTTAGTGATTACTACTGTTTCTCTTACACAGAAGCCATTTGTTGACTACTCACTCAAATGTTGAAGAAAATCAGTATCCAGCTTCTATGCTACAGTTTATAGATTTCCCCCTTCCCCTCCCTTCCCTTCCCTTCCCGTCCCTTTCCTTTTCCTCCCTCCCTCCCTTCCTCTTGGCAGAGGGTATTTGCCCCCATGCGCTCCATACTACCTCCAGGCTTTCACAGTTCTGTAAGTCACCTTCAGTGATTTCTTCTGTGAACTTTCTCAGTAGCAGATTTTGTCAGGAGACCTGAATTTGAGCCGGCAACTTTTCTCTCTGCTGTCCTGCTATAGACTTTGCTTCCTTAGCCAAGTGTGTTAAACCCGTTTCTGCCTGAAGATCGTGATTCTACAGAAAAAGTTTAAACCAAAGTTAGGCTTGAGTAATACTGACTCTTATTTCTCAATGTGTGACTCTCAACATTTAGCAAACAAGAATGAGATGCTTGCTTGGGCTAGGGATGAGGCTGAGTGGTAGAGTGCTTGCCTAGCATGCAAAGGTCACAGATTCAATCCCTAGTATTGAAGAAAAATAAACAAACAAAATCCCCACAGTTCATGTTTTTGGAGTTGGGCATGGTGGTATACCTATAATCCCAGAATTTGGGAGGCAGAGGAAGGAGGATTGACAAGAGTTTGAGGCCAGCCTGGCCTACAATAGTGAGTTTCAGGGCAGCCTGGGCTATACATTGACAATATCCTTTCTCAAAAAAAAAAAAAAAAAAAAAAAAAGAGGGGGAGGGAGGCGTGTGCCCTGAAAGTACCTAATTCTACTTTGTCAGTGTCTAGGGATATGTTTGAGGCCTCATAATTAGGAATGACCCAGGGCCACTGTCAGAGGCTACAAGTTTCTTGCCCCTTTTCATCCAATCAAATTGGTTAATCTGGGGGAAATGAGATACTTGCCATGTCTGTGTGAGTTTGAAATCAAATCTTAAGTAACTGAAGTATTTAAGTTTTACTTGGCTCCTTGAATCGAGCTGTTGGGTACTGAGTCTAGAACTACTGGTTCCCTGGACATTCACAGGGCAACCCTGGCAGGCAGGCGCACAGAACAGTCTTTAGAGCTCTGTCTCCTCTAAAAGTGCATAGTTCTTTCTGAACAAACACTTGTTGAATATCGGTCACGATGCTGAGCTCTATTCCAGGTCTCTGATGAACTAAACAGACCACATCCCTTAGGTGTTTGTGTCTGGTCAACAGGACAGCTATTAAGCTAACAGCTACAAATAATTACATGTAAATAAAGTGAAGCTGTATGCAAATTTCAATAAATGAAACAAAAGGAAAGAGAAGGTACTATGCAAAAAAGACATTTCTAGATTGCAAAGTCAGGGAAAGTTTCCCTGGTAAACTAGTATTGAAGGTGAGACTTAAAATTTGAATAGAATTAGTGCAGGCAAGAAAAGTGGAGAAAGGCAGTTCAGGCAGAGATGAGAGCGTTTGCAATGGTGGGGATGGACTGAAGGGACAGTGGCTGGAGTTCCCAGAGCAAAACACAGAGGCTGGCAGTGAGACTGAAGAGACAAGGCAGAGAGGACAGAGCTCTTTGTCCCCCTAGGCTTCCATCCTCTGGGGGTAAGCAGAAGAAATATATAGAACAAATACCTGTCCTGAACTGTAGTCGTAATGGCCCAAAGAACCAGGTTTGGAAGTTAGGAAAAAGTTGTATGTCCCTAAATGGTTCACTACTACAATTCAGATTGAATCTTTTAAAATGGTGATTTAAAATCCTGCAGGGGTTCCACATTCCATATCCAGATTGGAAGCTCTATGCACAGGTCTGTCTTATCCATTGCTCTGTCCTCAGCCTCAAGCCAAAAGCCTTAGGTAGCCCAGGTTGGCCTCTGCCTCTCAAGCTGCGATTATAAGTGAGCACCACCATACCTAGCTTTTTGTTTGTTTATTTGAAACAGGGTTTTGCTATGTAGCCCAGGCTGTCCTGGAACTTGCTGTGTAACCAGTCTGGCCTCAAACTCACATCAGTCCTCCTCCCTTAGTTTCCCAAGTGCTGGGATTACAGGCATGCACCACCATGCCTGGCTTCAGAGTAGGTATTTAATAAGAATTTATTGACTAAATACATGAAAGCTTTGTTGAAGCCAATGAGAAAGATTCATATATTTCTTCATAATACTTAAAAGAGAAAATTGAAACTTACCCCACAAGTTCAGGAATGACAGAAACTATGAAGTACCCAAAGAACCAAAAGTGACAATGGGAGAGATTTTTCTAAGATAGAGCCAGCAGAGCGAATTGTCTGATATTTCTATGGAATGATAAATCTTTTTTAAAAAAGTTATTCATGTGGGTATAATGGTTGGAAGGTTGGGCAGAATGTATTATCAGACACCAACTTTGTAATGCCTTTACAGGGAAGAAATTTTTATATTGTGAGCCACATAAGAGAATTAAGGAAGTACTGGAAGAAGAACTTTATATTAAGAGAGACGAATGCCACGTTAAAAATCCACCTGCAGGTAATCTCAGTGACAAATGAAGAGTATTTGTGAGATGCATATGAAATTGCCTATTTGATGGCAGAGTGATTATTACTATAATTATTATATAATTATATAATTAATATATTAATAATGTATACTATATTAAAAATATATTTAAAATCATTACAATTATTTAATTTTTAGTTATAACTGTAAAGAAAAATGAATTCTTGGGAAATTCTTGAACTTTTCTATAATTATTTTAAGTACCTAACAACAACATGTCCAAATAAACCTTTACACATAGAGAAAAATGAGCTAGATTATCAGTATGTACTTTGTTGTGCCATTTTTGATGGAGTTATTTCTGTTTAATGGCAAATACATTTTTCCACGTACTTGAGATATTCAGTAACATCTTCAGTCTTATCAGTATAGCTATGACCAATAACAGTGTTTTCCAAACTTGAGGTTGCACCAGAATTACCTGGCAGCTTGTTAAAAGGAGATCGCTGCCCCAAACCCTAGAGGGTCTGGCTGAGTAGGCCTAGGGCAGAGCCCAAGAATCTGAAATTCTACCATGTTTCCAGGCAAGGCTGATGCTGCTGGTTCAGAGACCCCTCTTTGCCAACCGCTGATGCAGCAGCATCTGAGTCATTTAAATAGGTCGAATCATCCAAAGACTTTGTTCTACAAGTACATAGTGCATGGTCTGGGCACTGATGGTTCAGGTGAGAACAGATGTGCTGTAGTAGCCCCAGACTCTCACAGATGTTGCTTTGAAACTGCTGGCCCCACCAGGTTTCCATGGTTCCTTCTCAGGGAATACAAGGTGCACATTTCACGTGCTTCAAGTAATCACGTTTTTACTGCAATGCTCTTGGGGACCAGCTTTTGCTGAGAGAAACGAAAGAGCCATGGATAGGACTCCTGTGCTCAGAGAACTTGTGGTTTTCTGAGGAGGACGGTTCTGAGCAGGTGAGATCCAGAGCCATGGCGGGTTGCTGAGAACAGACGCTGCAAACCACAGGTACATCATTGCAGACTCTGTGGTGCACAGGCCCATTTTATATTTCTTGGAGTATTTTTGTTTGTTTGTTTGTTTGTTTTTGCTGTATTGGAGGTTGAACCCAGAGCCTCTCACGTGCTGGGCAAGTGCTATACTACTGAACCATGTTTCTAGCCCCCTTTTTAATTTTTAATTTTGAGATAGGATCTCACTAAATTGCATGGGCTGCCTCTGGCCTGGAACCCATGATCCTCCTGCCTCAGTCTCTCAGGTAGCTGGGATGACAGGCATGCCTCAGGTGCCTGGCACCTACTCTGCGTTTTTAAACCATCCATAGCAACACTTTTTGGGTCTTCTCATCTTGCCTGTTCTTGCAAAAGGGAAGACTAACAAAATAGCCAAATTTTCTCAGTGTCTATGAGGAAGTTTTAAATTTTTTTTTTTACTCCATGAATGGATACAGAATGGCCTACTAAACTAATGCTGTGAAACCTAGCTGACATATACAACTTCCCTAGTGGTTAAAAAAATTTTTTTTAAATCAGTCTACACTATTATGCTGGGATTTAGCTCAGTTGGTAGAGCGCTGCACTGCAGTCTCTGAGGTCCCGAGTTCAATTTCCAGCACCACAAAAATGGGAGAAGGGCCTGGCAACCCACTCCCAAGGCAATCCCGAAACAGCCATTGAAAACCCTATGAGGGTCGCTATGAGTCGGAAACCTACTCGACAGCACCTAACAACAACAACAACAACACTATTATAGTTTGTATTTATCTTTATTGTTTTCAGTTTGTATACTAGTTTATGTACTACTTGTATGTTGTATCATTGTTACTGGATACATTTGATTGTGAGACAGCTTACATTCGTAAGAGGTAAAAATGCATTTTTCTAAGGAATATTTTCAAAATCATTCATATAAAATGGAGATTGCCTGAGCTGCATTTTTATAACATCCACCAGAGGTCATACAATGGTACTATTTTAGCCTAGAAAACTCTTTACAAAGCTGAAACTAGAGCCAGTTAAATTTAGGTTTTAGAGAGCTCTCCTATGGGAAGGAAACCTACTCTATTTTTTTTAATGGTGTGAAGCCCCATTTTCTTAGTCAGAACAGAGAACTAGTTCCTAGAGAGGGTGCCTTAGTCTTTTAACCTAGTCTCAGAGTGTTGGCAGCTCTGAGCCAGCCATTGGACCTTCCAGATCAGAGTGTGCAGTAACACGCTCCTTTGAATACCTGATGACAGCAACAGCTTCTATTCCTACAAGGCACATCTTGTCACATACACTCAGAATTCTCCATACCTTGTCACACCAATCTAATGGATATTAAAGGTGAGATTTTGATAAGAATCCAAACTGGATTTCTCCTCAAACTGGGCCATGTAGCAAAGTGTGGGTAAACTTATGCTATCTATTAAAAGGGGATTTGTCCTGAAGTTAAGCAGCTGACAATATTATATTTGTGACTGAGCTAAGAATGAAAATCATGGAAGTACCTAGAAGCCATGGAATTACTCCCCTGCTTTTGCCCCTTCTCCTTTGGTTGTTAAAAGAGCGTGACGTCGAGAAGTTAGCATTTAGGGATTTTTAACAGAGCACACATTACATTTCTTTAACATTTTTTTTTCTGTTTTGGAATTTTGTTGTTTGCGTAGCCATGGGGTCTCAGAAGGAAGAGCTCTTCAGTCTGGGGCACTGCACCAAATGAGCCATCCCGTGTGGCTCTGTGGTCACCGTGTACTAACGGTTAATAAGGTTACAAAGGCAGGTATCTCAGGCAGCTGGTCCTGTGCACCTCATACTTGGGCCTGGGGAATGGCATCACTGACAGGAGAAAAACTGGGTGGCCAGGCTCTCAACTCTCCCCTCCTCTGTGCTTTTGATTCCAGCAAGGTTCCTAATAGAGAGATATGAGGGCTCAGTGAGATGCCTTGGGTGCTGAAGTGAGGGTTTGTGATTAGGGTAGCGGTGACGGTGATGATGATAATCATAGTAATAATGGCTCTTGTCATTTACAGAGGTATCTTCTGCGTGATACAGGTTTTGTTGTTCTGTTGTTGTTGTTTTTACAGACAGTCTCTTAATTCCTGCAGTAGCCATGTTGGTGTATGCTCTTTTTATACACAGCTTGCAGACTGGAAGCTGATGCTCAGGGCTGTATGGTGACTTGCCCAAGGTCACACAGCTGGCAAGCAGAATAGCCTGCAGGCCTGTCAGAAGCTGATGGCCTTGCTGTTAGTCATTGGGTTACTGTGTCTCTCTTTAAAGCATTTGATTAGGTTTTCAGAGAGGAAAAAAGATTTGAAATGATTTAGTAGCAAACAGTGTAGGGTTCTCTTCACTAAACCAGAGGTGGGGAGGAGGAGGAGGTAGAGGAGAAGGAGCAGGAGGAGCAGGAGGAGGAGGAGCAGGAGGAGGAGGAGGTGGGGGAAAGCTGCTCCATTCTTCTCCAGGCTCAACTTCAGTTCAGCCTCTGGGTTCAAGCCTGTGGCAGGACAGGTTTCAAAAATTTCCCCACTCCTCTCAGGTAATGGAATTGTGTCTAGAAGAAAAGAGCTTCATTTATCCTGGAGGAAAGAAGTTAGAGTTTTTTTCATCATATTTTCTTATCAGATGAAAATGTAACTTTCTGAATAAGGAAGAATTTAGCTAATTCATATATTCTCAGCATCTTGCAGATTTCCCTCCCTACAACTTTTTTCTCCCCTTTTCTCAATACTAGAGGTTGATGTCTGTCAGTTTGCTATACAGTAGGGGGTTTGCATGTTGCCGTGATGCTGAAAGCTATGCCATTGGTATTTCAGATACCAGCAGGGTTGCTCATGGTGGACAGGTTTCAGCTGAGCTTCCAGACTAAGACTAGGGAGAAGGACCTGGCTAACCCATTCCCCCAAAAATTAGCCATTTAAAAATTTATGAATAGCAGAGAAACACTGTCAGATATAGTGCTGGAAAGTGAGCACCACAGATAGGAAGGCACGCAAAGGACAATTGGGGAAGAGTTGCCTCTTCAAAGTAGAGTCTACCTTAATGACAGGAATGGAGTAAAGCCCCAGGGACCTCCATTTGCTAATGTGGCATGACATGAAATGATAAGAAACAACTATAAACATCCATTAATAATTAGTATATGGAATGTGCATAGTATGAATATAGGAAAATTAGAGATCATCAAAAGGAAAACGAAACACATAAACTTCGACATTCTAGGCATCAGTGAGCTAAAATGGACTGGTATAGGCCATTGTGAGTCAGATAATCATTATGGTCTACTATGTCAGAAATGACAGGTTAAAGAGAAATGGGATTGCATTCATCAAAAAAACCATCTCAAGATCTTTCCTGAAGTACAGTGCTGTCAGTGATAGAATAATATCCATACACCTACAAGGAAGGTCAGTTAACATAGCTATTATTCAAATTTATGCACCTATCACTAAAGCCACAAATGAAGATAAGGAAGATTATCACCGACTTCTGCAATCTGAAATAGATCAAACATGCAGTAAGGATGTACTGATAATTACTGGTGACTGGAATGTAAAAGTTGGAAACAAGGAAGAGGCTCAGTAGTTGGAAAATATGGTCATGGTGACAGAAACAATGCTGGAGATCCCTTGATAGAATTTTGTCAGACTAATGACCTTTTCATTGCAAATACATTTTTTCACCAACATAAATGGCAACAAGACACAAGGAAGCCACCAGATGGAATATACAGGAACCAAATAGACTATATTTGTGGATAGAGACAATGGAAAAGCTCAATATCAAATGTCAGAACAAGACCAGGTGCTGATTGTGGATCAGACCATCAATTGCTTATATGCAGATTCAAACTGAAATGGAAGAAAATTAGAACAAGTGTACAAGAGCCAAGGTAAGACCTTGAGTATATCCCACTTGAGTTCAGAGACTACCTCAAGAACAGGTTTGATGTGTTCAACACAAAAATTCTACAGTGCAAATATTAAAAGACGCAGAAAGTATCAGAAGAAGATGGAAGGAATATACAGAGTCATTATACCAAAAAGAATTGTTGGATGACTAACCATTTCAAGAGGTTGCATATGATCAGGAACCAATGGTACTGAAGGAAGAAATGGAAGTTACCTTAAAGGAACCAACCAAACACAAGGCTCCAGGGATTGATGGAATACCAGTAGAGATGCAGCACTGGAAGTGCTAACTTGTTTATGCCAAGAAATTTGGAAAAAAGCTACTTGGCCAACTGACTGGAAGAGATACATATTTGTGCCTATTCCCAAGAAAGGGGATCCAACTGAATGTGCAAGTTATTAAACAATATTAATATCACACACAAGTAAAATTTTGCTAAAGATAATTCAAAAGTGACTGCAGCAGTATATAGACAAGGAACTACTGGAAAATCAAGCCAGATTCAGAAAAGGGCACGGAACCAGGGACATCACTGCTGGTGTTAGATGGCTATTAGCTGAAAGCAAAGAATACCAGAAAGATGTCTATCCATGTTTTATTGATTATGTAAAGGCATTTGACTGTGTGGGTCATAATAAATTATGGATAACATTGCAAAAAATGGGAATACCAGAGCACTTAATTGTACCCATGAGAAATGTGTACTTGGACCCGGAGGCAGTTGTTAGAACAGTACAAGGAAACACTGCCTGGTTTAAAGTCAAGAAAGGTGTGTGTCAGGGCTATGTCCTTTCATCGTATCTTTTCAGTCTCTATACCGAAGAACTAATCCAAGAAGCTGGAATTTATGAAGAAGAACATGGCATCATGATTGGAGGAAGACTCATAAACAGCCAACGTTATGGAGAAGACATAACTCTAGTTGCAGAAACTGAAGATATGAAACATTTACTGATGAAAGTCAAAGCACAGACTTCAGTATGGATTGCTCCTCAACATCAACAAAACAAAAATCCTTACAATTGGGTCAGTACACATCTTCACGATAAATGCAGAAAAGATTGAGGTTGACCAAGATTTTGCTTTACTTGGGTCTATAATCAACACTCTCGGAAGCATCAGTCAAGAAATTAAAAGGCCCATTGCATTGGGAAAAGCTGTGGCAAAAGACCTCTTTATAGTGCTGAAAATTAAAGATGTCACATTGAAGATGTAGGTGCACCTGACTCATGCTATGATATTTTCAGTTGCATCATGCGGTTATAAAAGCTGGACATTGAATAAGGGAGACAGAAGAAGACATGATACTTTTGAATAATGGTGCTGGAGAAAAATATTGGATATACCATAGACTGCCAAAACAACCCTCAGATCTGTCGTAAAGGAAGTGCAAACAGAGTGCTCTTTGGAAGCAAGGATAGCTAGACTGTGTCTGATGTATTTTGGACATGTAGTCAGGAGGGACCAATCCCTGGAGAAAAACATCATGTTTGGGAGAGTGGCAGGTCAACCAAGAAGAGGAAGACCCTCAACTAGATGGATTGACACAGTGCAACAATGGGATTAAACATAAATAAGATCATGTGTCTGGCACAGAATGGGGGATTGTCTTGTTCTGTTGTACATAGGGTCACTATGAGTGGGACCTACTCCACAGCACCTAACAACAACAACAGGGTTTGAACTCAAGGCCTTGTGCATGTTAGGCAAGCACTCCACCACTCAGTAGCACCTCCAGCCTCTTTTTGAATTTTTAAAGATTATTTACTTATTTATTTATTTATAAATATTTGTTTGTTTGGTTGGTTTGGTTTTTCCAGACAGGGTCTTGCTCTTTAGTCTAGGGGGGCCTGGAATTTATGTTCCTCCTGCCTGCCCCCACCTCAAGGGCTGGGATTACAGGCACGCACCACCACACTGGGCTGAAACTGTTTTACCTTTGAGATAGGTCTCCGTAAATTCTCAGTCTCCCTCTGGCCTTGAATCTGTGCTCGCCCTGCTTCCGCCTCCCGAGTAGCTGGGATACCGGCCTCTGCTGCAGCACCCAGCTCCCTACAACTTCTTAAGAAGAAAGCAACAGGCTTATAAGATACTTAGTATTAGACTAGTGTGTTTATTTTACTATTTATTTTAAAATTACTTCTACATTTCTAAGAACTTCTATAGAGGACTTTGTAAAAATAAATTCATGTATTAATTTAATGTTTTCATATTGCAGGAGATTTTTTATTTGGGGGGGCTAAAACCTGCAGAGCTTATAGGAGTCATGAAAAATTCAATTACTGAACCTTACTAGTTTTCCCCTTATATAAATTTCCTTTTGCAATGTTCTTCAAAACTATACTGATATGTGCCTTAATACATGAAAATTTAACTTTGGACTGGTTTGTTTATTACATTTAGCACTAATTTGGAAAGTACAAAATGTACCAAGCACATGTAGACAGGTTTGTTTTTCATTATTTCATTCAGTAGAAATGTTTTGTGCACCTACAATATGGGAGCAATTTACTAAACACCAACTGGCACTGCAGCAGGATAATTGTAGAGCCTAGGAGTCACCAAACATAAATTAAAATTCTTTAAATTTTTCTTCCTAGTCAAATATCTGAATATGTTTACATAAGGGAAATAGAGGAAATAGTGCTCTAAACTGGCTTTTCAAGCTCTTGTGTTCATTATTCACAGTCAACAGTTAGCTAAAAGGAACAAAGATATTTTTAAAGCGTGACTTTACCTTCCCTGGGAGACCAGGCTGAGTCTCATGGGCTAGCGTTTTTTGGCACAAAGCCTAGATTTATAATTTTAAAATCTAGAATAAAAATACATCTAAAAAGGTTTGTGAGTGGAAGGGGTTGGGGACGTGAGAGGGGAGAGAGAACAATCTCTAGGAGATTCTGTCAGTGGCAGTGGGAGACACAGCCCAGCACAGCCACCTGGAACCTCAGGAGAGCCTCCCCGGGGACCTCCACTTGGGGTGAAGCAGGGGCCCGGGCTCCACTGCAGAAATGAATTTCAGGGTGAGTCAGAGTGAAGCAAAGTTAGTTTCTAAAGTAGAGATGAGAGACAAAACATTAGATTTAAGCATGGGCATTTGGAGAGGAAAAAAGCACTTAAAAGAGTAATAGTACACGTCCATATACAAATGGACACGGGCTTCTTGAGAAAGAATTGCATTTGAGTATTTTAACAATAGCTATGTTGTTGTTGTTGTTGTTAGGTGCTGTCGAGTCATAACTGACTCATAGCAACCCTCATAGGGTTTTCAATGGCTGACTGTTTCAGGATTGCCTTGGGAGAGGGTTGCCACATCCTTCTCCCGTTTTTGCGGTGCTGGGAATCAAACTCGGGACCTCAGAGACTGCAGCGCAGCACTCTACCAACTGAGCTAAATCCCAGCCTAACAATG
The DNA here is from genome assembly GCA_007922755.1 of Pedetes capensis. Taxonomy (NCBI): domain Eukaryota; kingdom Metazoa; phylum Chordata; class Mammalia; order Rodentia; family Pedetidae; genus Pedetes; species Pedetes capensis. The sequence goes on from VMDO01013286.1 coordinate 13,737, forward strand.
CCTCTGTGTGTGTGTGTGTGTGTGTGTGTGTGTGTGTGTGTGTGTGAGAGAGAGAGAGAGAGAGAGAGAGAGAGATTTTGTGGCTTTTGAGGTTACATTGCTCAGAGAATGTGATGTACAGCTCAGTTTAAACAAAGTGTTAAGTAAAAATACACAATGAGCTGGTTTACCTGTCCTTTATCTTCAAGGAAACTTAGGTTTAGGGATGAGAGATGGGTGATAATAAGATAGAAATTTTTGGTATACTTTTCTCTAAGGAGTCCTCAGTAGAGAGACAATAAGGTGGCCCAGGAGGTCCATTGGTGGGGTTTACAGATAAGAAAGGAATTCTTACAAGGAAGTTGTTTAGGCGTATGTTGATTGCATGTATGGCCCTCAATCTTGCTTGTAACGTTCTCAGAGAAGCACAGGATCACAGATGAGGAAGTATGGTTACACACATTTTGACCTTAAGAGTGGCTACTTCAACATTTTATTTTGAAATATTTCCCCAAAATAACATCTTTATGCAGGCATTCTTTACAGCAGTTTTCTTGTCCATTGTGTTGGAATTCTTGAGTCTTCACTAGGGAGACTTAGAAGAGATCTTGGGGTGAAGGCTCTTGTCTTTCCCATGTCCCCTGAATTTCCCTTTCTCTATCCTGCCTCAGTTCTAGGAAAAGCCTCCATTCCTTTGTCTTCACTCTGCCCCGTCCTGCCTGGCTGGCTGTGCTCCCTGCTCTTGTAGTCCTTCTGCTCTGGAATGCACATGCCCAGAGCTGAGGCAGTTTAGGATCTGAAAAGGAGCAGCAGCCGCAAAGGGTGTCTGTGCTCCTACCAAGGCCTCTTTTTCTCCTGTTTAATATGTCACTCTCCGTAACTTCATGCAAACCTCATAATTAAGTAAAAGTGGTGCTGTTTCTCCAGCAACCTCTATCTCTGGGTGCACTTAATACTTATGCATAATAGTAGTTTGCTTTGAGGTTTTTGATGCATTTCTTAGCATCTGCATTTATGTTTCAGGCATTTTCTTCTACTCTCTGGACACTTTAGCTATTGCTGTTGATTGCATGGGAAAGGGCACATCTAAATTTGGCTAGTGCAGATCTTCTATCTAATTTGGTGTGGTTGGTCTACAGAGTTGTGCTTCCTGATTTTAAACTGCTTTCCATTTAAGTGATCTTCCCACAGTATGGAACAAATCTACATTTATCTCCTTGGCTTCTTCCAGGGTGTCACGTACTAGGAGGTGTTCAATAAATGTTTGTGGTCACCTGAATATTTCCAGAGACTGGGGAGCAGCACGTTTCTGCCTTTAGACAGGACAGAAGAGGAAACAGGCTTGAATGGCGTAGGAAGGTTTAGGCTAGTGTAAGGGGCAGCTTCAACTCTGTAAGGTGTTGACCGAAGGAGATTGTGAAGTCTTCCTTGAAGGTCCTTGAGGCAGGAAGAAGCTATCTTGATAGGCAGCTTCAGCTACTCCACTTCTAAGAGGGAAGGACTAACATTCCGCCTGGTGAGTCAGGGCAGTGACTGTCCCTTTAGAGGTGGAATCTGAGTTCATGCTTGGGCATTGAGATCGTGGTCCCTGGGAAAATAATGTTGTGTTCTTGTTAGGTGCCATGGAGTCGGGTACGACTCATAGTGGTCCTCTGTACAACAGAAAAAATCAGCCCTTGACACTGTGCCATGCTCAGCACCATGTCAGTGCTTCTCTGCTGTTCATGGCCTTTTCAATGGTGGATTGTTTGGGGATTATTTCAGGTGTGGATTGCCACGTCCTCCTCCTGTTTTTGCGGTGCTGTGCATTGAACCTGGGGCCTCAGAGAGTGCAGACCACCACTCTATCTACTAAGCTAAACCCCAGCCCCAGAAAAATAATGTTGTTGTTGTTGTTAGGTGCCGTCGAGTTGAGTCTGACTAATAGCAACCTTATGAACAGCAGATAGAAACACTTGCCGATTCTGTGCCAGGTAAACGATCTTATTTATGTTTAAGCCCATTGTTGCAGACACTGTGTCAATCCATCTGGTGGAGGGATTTCCTCTTTTGCATTGACCTGCCACTCTCCCAAACATGACGTCCTTCTCCAGGGATTGATCTCTCCTGACTACATGTCCAAAATATGTAAGATGTAGTCTGGCCATTCTTGCTTCCAAGGAGCTCTCTGGTTGCACTTCTTCTAGGACAGATTTGTTGGTTCTTTTGGCAGTCCATGGTATATTCAATAGACGTCTCCAGCACCACAATTCAAAAGCATCGATTCTTTTTCTGTCTCCTTTGTTCAATGTCCAGCTTTCACAACCATATGATGCCACTGAAAATACCATGGCATGAGTCAGACGCACCTTCGTCTTCAATGTGACATCTTTGCTTTTCAATACTCCAAAGAGATCCTTTACCACAGCTTTTCCTAGAGCAATGCATCTTTTGATTTCTTGACTGCTGCTTCCATGGGTGTTGATTATAGAGCCAAGCAAAGCAAAATCTTGGACAACCTCAATCTTTTCTCCATTTATTGTGAAGTTGCGTCCTGACCCAGTCGTAAGGATTTTTGTTTTGTTGATGTTTAGTCATAAGCCATATTGAAGGCTATGATCTTTGATCTTCATCAGTAAATGTTTTAAATCCTCTTCACTTTCAGCAAGCAGAGTTGTGTCATCTGCATAACGCAGGTTGTTAATGAGTCTTCCTCCAATCTTGATGCCACGTTCTTCCTCATAAAGTCCAGCTTCTCGGATTATTTGCTCAGCGTCTAAATTGAAGAGATAGGGTGAAAGTATACAGCCCTGACGCACACCTTTCTCAACTTTAAACCACTCAGTGTTTCCTTGTTCTATTCGAACACCTGCCTCCTGGTTCATGCACAGATTTCTCATGAGCACAATTAGGTGTTCTGGTATTCCCATTTTCCAAAGTGTTATCCATAATTTGTTATGATCCACACAATCAAATGCCTTTGCATAGCAAATAAAACATAGATAGACATCTTTTTGATATTCTCTGCTTTCAGCTAATATCCACCTGACATCAGCAATGATGTCCCTGGTTCCCCACCCTCTTCTCAATCCCACTGGATTTTCCGGTAATTCCCTGTCTATATACTGCTGCAGTCACTTCTGAATGATCTTTAGTAGAATTTTGCTGGTGTGTGATATTAATGATATTGTCCGATAGTTTGCACATTCAGTTGGATCCCCTTTTTTGCGAATAGGCACAAATATGGATCTCTTCCAGTCAGTTGGCCAAGTAGCTGTTTTCCAAATCTGTTGGCATAAACATGTTAACACTTCCAGTGCTGCATCTGTTTGTTGAAACATCTCTATTGGTATCCCATCAATTCCTGGAGCCTTGTGTTTCGCCAGTTCCTTCAAGGCAGCTTCCACTTCATCCTTCAACACCATTGCACTCTTCATATGCAACCTCTTGGAATGGTTGGTCATCTACCAATTCTTTCTTGTATAATGACTCTGTGTATTCTTCCCATCTTCTTTTGATGTTTCCTGCATCATTTAATATTTTCCCTGTAGAATCTTTCACTACTGCCACTCGAGGCTTGAATTTTTTCTTCACTTCCTTAAGCTTGAGAAACACACAAAGCGTGTTCTTCCCTTTTGGTTTTCTGCCTCCAGCTCCTTGCACGTGTCATTATAATATTTGTTTTTGTCTTCTCGAGCTGCCTTCTGAAATTTTCTGTTTAGTTCCTTAACTTCATCATGTCTTCCTTTTGCTTTAGCTGCTTGACGTTCAATGGCAAGGTCCAGTGTCTCTTTTGACGTGTAATTTGGTCTTTTCTTTTTTTCTTGTCTTTTTAAGAACTTTTTGCTTCCTTCTTGAATGATATCTTTTATGTCATGCCACAACTCTTCTGGTCTCCTGTCATTTGTGTCTAATGAATTAAACCTATTTTTGAGGTGGTCTCTGAACTCAGGTGGGATACACTCAAGGTCATACCGTGGCTCTCGTATACTTGTTCTAATTTTCTTCAGCTTCAGTTTGAACTTGCATATGAGAAGTTGATGGTCTGACCCACAGTCAGCACCTGGTCTTGTTTTGACATTTTGTATAGAGCCTTTCCATCGTCTCTTTCCACATATGTAGTCAATTTGATTCCTGTATGTTCCATCTGGTGAAGTCTATGTGTTTAGTCTCCGTTTATGATGTTGAAAAAATGTATTTGCCATGAAAAGGTCATTGGTCTGACAAAATTCTATCATGCGATCTCCAGCTTTGTTTCTGTCACCAAGACCATATTTTCCAACTACTGAGTCGCCTTCTTTGTTTCCAACCTTTGCAGTCCAGTCACCACTGATTATCAGTATGTCTTGATTGCATGTTTGATCTATTTCAGATTGCAGAAGCTGATAGAAGTCA
>VMDO01013286.1:18189-58923 GCA_007922755.1 Pedetes capensis
GGCCTTAGTGGTGGGTGCATAAATTTGAATAATAGTCATATTAACTGGCCTTCCTTGTAGGTGTATGGATATTATTCTATCACTGACAACATTGTATTTCATGACAGATCTTGAAATGTCTTTTTTGATGATGAATGCAACCCCATTTCTCTTTAGTTTATCATTCCCAGCATAGTAGACCATATGATTGTCTGACTCAGAATGGCCTATGCTGGTCCATTTTAGCTCACTGATGCCTAGGATGTCAGTGTTTATGCGCTCCATTTCTCTTTTAACAATTTCTATTTTGCCTAGATTCATACTACATACATTCCATGTTCCAATTATTAATGGATGTTTACAGTTGTTTCTCCTCATTTTGAGTCGTGGAACATCAGCAAGTTGAGCACCGTGGGGTTTTACTCCATTTTCGTCATCACGGTAGACTCTACTTGGAGGAGACAACTCTTCCCCAGTAGTCTTTTGAGTGCCTTCCAACCTGGGGGCCTCATTTTCTGGCACTATAAATGACAGTGTTTCTTTGCTATCCATAGGGTTTTCAATGGCTAGTTGTTTCGGGAGTGGCTCGCCAGGTCCTACTCCCTAGTCTGTCTTAGTCTAGAAGCTCAGCTGAAAACCTGTCCACCATGGGTAACCTTGCTCATGTCTGAGGTTACAGTGGCAGAGCTCTCAGCCTCATCGCAACAAACAAGCCCCCACAGTGTGGCAAACTGACAGACGTGTGGGGGAGAAAAATAATAGCAACCCCTTATTAAGTACAAAGCACATTCTATCCACCTTATCTGCATCCTAAAAGAATCCTTCAGGGTGAATATTATTACCCCATTTCAAAACTAAGGAAACTGAGCCAGCGAGGTGGCGCATGCCTGTAATCCCAGCAGCTCAGGAAGCAGAGTCAGGAGGATTACAAGTTCGAGACCAGGGGCATTCTGCGTAATTTAGCAAGACCCTGTCTCAGAAAGTAGAAAAATGGGCTGGGGGTGCAGCTCAGTGGTACAGCAGCTGCAAAGCATGCAAGCACAAGGCCCTGGGTTCAACCTCTAGTACCGCAAAAACAAAACAAAACAGAAAAACAAAAACTAAGGACACTGAAACTCAGTGGGTTAAATAATTTGTGCAAGGTCAGACAACTGGAGGTGGTGGAGCTAAGACTGAAACCCTGCTCTCCTCTGATGCCAAGACTGTGTTCCTAGTTATTACTTGGTATGGCATCCTTGAGGGGTCAGACGTTGGCAAGGGGGCCAGTGGGCAACCTGGGATCTGTGGAGAATGTTCAGCCTCAATACTTGCATGCTCAGAAATCAGAAAAATGATTTATGGCAACTAACCAGAATTTATCAACTTACTTTACTTGGCTTGCAGTTTTCTGCATAGTAGGAGTTCACGAAATGCTTGCTGACTGACTTTCAAAACCTAAACAAGTGATTTTAGGAAATGGAGGCTAGCTCAGTGCAGATCATTACTGAAAATTTGTCCTGCACCAATGTATAGACAGACATCTCTTTTCCCAGTGTTTTGCTGTGGTATTTTAAATGTAAGATCCAGCGAGTCTATTGTTGCTTCCTTTAAGGAGAGATTAAACAGCATCTGGGCCGGGGTTTAGCTCAGTTGATAGAGTGCTGCACACTCCAAGCACTGGGAGTGTTCTGCACACTCCAAGGACCTGGGTTCAAACCCCAGCACTGCAAAAATGGGAGAAGGACAGGGTGGTCACACCCAAAGCAATCCTGAAAAAATGAGCTATTAAAAACCCTATAAGTACCACTGGACCCGCCTTGATGGCACCTAACAACAAAAACAGCATCTAGTTCATGGCTGTCAGAAGATTTTTGGATCTGCTGATGAATTAAAGTGATAACTTGGTTTTCTTATCTGTGGAAATACTTCCACTTACTAAAGGAATTAAATCAGAATCTGATAAGGTTGAATGAATAAATTCTACAATTAACTTATTTATTCCTGATCCTTCTGTCTTGTTATATGATTTCCTATATTAACTTCTTATGTATTTGTTCGGGCCCAAGTTAAATTACACAAGAGTGCTGTAGTGGTTTAATTGCATGGGGAATAATTGAATGCATAGAATGGAGTAAAAGATTAAATAAATAACAAAGACCTTGGGTGGTTTGATTAATGAAGCCAAATAAACCTCTACCAAAATAACTAAAAAGATAATCACCAAGTAAATACTTTAGAAACACTTTGTGCTAAAAAGAGATTATGCTAATAATCATCTTGCTTTTGAAAATATTGACAGTGGCCCTGGAAGGGATTTGGAGCATTAAAAGGAATCTCCCTGTGGGAGGCTTGACGCCAGGATCTGCGAGCAGAAACAGTTTACTGCCACAAGCTAAGTACTATTCAAGGCACGGCGGGCTGAGAAGTAAGCGCCTGATCCCCTTGCCTTCCACGGATGCCCCTGAGGGTACTGTGCAGCTTACAGACCAGTGGTATATGCTTTGTTCAGAGACCTCAGTCAGACCCCAGCCTTCCTTAGACTTGCTTCTCCTGGGTTGCTTTTTATTTAGCCGATTAACTCATTGTGGAACTCAAACAGTAAAAGCTCAGCTAACCAATGTACCCTCATGGACACAGCAGAATTTCAAACCCCCAGACTTGCACACAGAACTCCACTCGACTCAACTCAACTCTCCTCTCCTCTCCTCTTCTCTCTTCTCCTCTCCTCTTCTCTTTTCTTCTCTTTTCTTTTTTTCTGCAGTACTAGGGGTTGAACTCATGGTCTCACACATGCTAGGCAAGTGCTCTACCACTGAGCCACCCTCTCTGGTCCCTGCTTTTTTATTGTTTTTTATTTTCAGACAGGGTCTCACTAAGTCGCAGGCTACCTTTCACCTCAAATCTGCAGTCCTCCTGCCTGAGCCTCCCAGGTAGCTGGGATTACAGACATGTGCCCAAGCACCTGGCTCCAACATTTTCTTTACTTTTTATCCATAAAAGACTTTCTAGCACACACTCAGCCTCTGGGGGAGGAATCCTACAAGATCCCTGCTTCTAGATGGAAGATCTTTGTTTACTAGAGGAAATGAGGTGAGGGAATTCAGGAAGAACAAGGCTCCCTTTGTTCCACTCTACTCTAGGGTAGAGGCCTCCAGGATGGGCCAGTTTGCTGCTCCTCAACAGACATAAACTTTGGGACACATTCTTGAATAAAATGAGTTCGGTGTTGGCATGTAGATATTAAAAAGAAAGTATTGATTTGGATTCAATAAATGTTTTCTTTCAATCTTGAAAAAGAAAAAAAAATACTTTGGAACAAAGTATCCCTCATTCCTCAGTGTTGTGGACAGTATCTGCCAGGAATATGTGTAGCGGGACATGGGAAAAGCAGCGGTGTTCACGTGGAAACAGTGTCTAGATATTGTTGTTTGTAGGTGCCAATCAAGTCGGTGTCTGACTTATAGCGACCTTACATACAACAGGTGAAACACTATTGTCAGTGCTTCTCTGCTGTTCACAGGGTTTTCAATGGTGGATTGTTTTTGGGAGTGGGTTGCCAAGTCCATCTCCCAAGCCTACAACACCTGGTATTCCCAGGTGGTCTCCCATCCAAGTACTAACCAGGCCCGACCCTGCTTAGCTTTTGAGATCTGATGGGATTGGATGCCACAGTGCTATGGCTGTAGGCATAGATAATGTAGGGACACGCAACTAGGTACATGAGTCCTGAAAATGCATCTTCAACTGGGAGATGACCCTGGAGGAAAAGAAAGAAGTGGGGAAAAGCCAGGCATGGACACTCTTAACCAGGATATGAATCATAATGGTAAATGCTATGTGGCACTGTTTATTCCAGGTGCCTAATCTATGTAATATATATTATTCTGTTTAATCATTGCAACAGTCACAGGAAACAGGTGTAATCCAGTTTACAGATAAGGAAACCAAGGCACAGAGAGGTTGAATAATTTACCCAGCGCCATTCAGCTAGTGAGTGGAAGTGCTGGACTTGGAACCAGGTAGGCTGTTTCCAGAGGCTGTGCTTCCACCACTCGGCGTCCCTGCACCTCTGAGCCAAGCTGTGCACCAGAGCTAGGGCATCTGTGGAACCTGAGGTGAAGACAACCACAAGGGTCACAGGAGGCGTCCAGAGTGGATCTCAAGATGGGGACTCAGTGGGGGAAATGCAGCTGCTGAGAAACTGAGACACCAGGTTAAAGGGCAAACACAAAAGTTGTTACTACGGGGGCTTCATGTAGCAAACAGGGACCTGGATGGAGAAGGAGCTTAATACTAGTAAGGGCGGAGCCACCATTACCTTGTGCCAAGCATGGCAGTAAATGTTTTACGTAGTTAGTAACCCTCGGGAGTTGAGGATTATAGTCTCCACTTTCTAGATGGGAAGACTGAGGCACAGGAAGATGATACCTAAGATCCCACATCCATGCAGCAGTGGAGCCCAAACTACAAACGTGTGTCCATCCAGGAGGCTTCTCAGACAGTGCCCTTAACTACTGAGCTACCCTTAGGGTTTGAGTACAAAGTGTCCCCCAAAGGTGAGGTGCTTTAATGCTTGGTCCCCAGTGGGTGGCACTGTTTGTGGAGGTCATGGGACTTTTGGAGGCAGGTTTCCGCTTTGCAGAAGCGATGCCCCTGGGGCTGGGTCTTTGGAGGACTTTGCTCTGGACCTGGGGCGCGGGTCCCCTGCTTCCTGGCCCATGAGCCCTGAGGTCGTCTACCAGAGGCCCTGCACCAGTGTGGACTGATGGTTGTAGCCTCCCAGTAAGCCTCTTTCCCTGTGTTTGTTTTGGTTGGTTTTTCTGCTACAGTGATGACAGCTGACTAATCAGAAAACGGGGCCTGGAGAGTTGGGGTTGTTGCTGTGCAGAAACCTAACCATGTGGTTCTTTGGGCCTCTGGAACTTGCTTTTGGAGGCGTTTGGAAGGTTTTGGAGGGCAGGTGAGAGAAGCCCTGGAGGGTTTGAGGGGAGGTTCTGCTGGGAGTGAAGAAGACCAGAACCTGCTGCCAACAGAAGTGCAGATGGGGCTCCGAGTGTTTCAGAGAAAAATGCGGATTCTATGAGACATTGCACTTGAGGCCATCTGTGTTATCTTCTAGCAAAGAGACTGTCTGCATTTTGCCCATGCCATAAAGATTTGAATGAGGCTGAATTTAAAAGTGATGAACTAATTAACTTGGCAGCGGAAATATCGTATGGGCAACAGGATATAGAGGGCATGGCTTGGTTACTGCTTGCTTTGTTCAGCAATATTTACGGAAATATAGAGAAAATGGCAGCACAGGATTGGGCAAATGTATAGGTTAAAGAGGCAAAAAGCTGTGGCTTGCCTAAGGTTACTGTGGTTACAGGGCTGGCTCAGGCTGGGAAAACCTAATTGTTAAAGACATAAGCGGCAGTGAAGGGAAGCCTTGACATTTCTGCTGGGACAAAAGAAATTCCCTTGGGGCACAGAAAGAGTCAGCCAGACCCCTCCCACCCAAGGCCCCACTATGTGAAAAGGGAGTGTCTGAAAAACTGTCTTCCAGATTTAAAAAAAGAGCATCTGAAGAGCAAGTGTCTCCTGGCACGCCTACTGAAAGGGAGCTGCCCAGAGAAGTGGACTCTCGGCCCGGGCACGCAGAGGCCATTGCTGCAGCCATTGCGTAACAAGGCCCAACTAACCCTGGAGCTAGCAGCAGCCCTTGCCCACATCAGCATGGTGCTGATTTTGCAGGCATGCAAGAGTCAAGGGCTAATGGAGGCTGCCACCAAGATTTCAGAAGGTAGTCTGCGAGGTCTGGCAGTGTGTACCAGGGTCATGAGCCCTGCACAGAGCCCCTGAAGGGCTGATAGGTGAAGCCTGGAGAATGAAACCTAAGCAGCAGTGGAGACCCCAGGATGTTGGCGATGCCAGCACCATGAAACATCTGCTGAGGGAAGCGGCCAGCAGACAGGGGAACCAACCAAGGCAGACGTTTGTGATACAAATAAGAAGGCCAGAGTGATAGGGCTGCACGAGCGTTGTCATGCACAGATGATGCCACATGTCACTAACCAACTAAGCATGTGTGTCCAGCAGGGCGTCAGTCTTGCTGCAGTCCACTCTTTCCTTCCTGTGCCCCAGTTCCTCCCTTTGGGAGTAGGAATGCTTCCTCTGTGCTATTATGTTGGAAATATGTAACCTGTGTTTTGTTTTTTGGGGGCCCATCGCTAAGTCTGGGAGAAGGATGTGGCCATCCACTCCTGAAACAATCCCAAACATTCAGCCATTGAAAACCCTGAGGGTTGCTGTGAGTCAGACCTGACTGCATGGCACTTAACAACAACAACAGCTAAGTTTGCCTTGAGTCTCAGTAGAGACTTCAATTTTTGAACATGGTTGGGGACTCGAAGTTGGACTGAATGCGTGTTACATTTTGAGATGGCCATGACATTTGGGGGCCAGGGACAGAGTGTCACTGTTTGAATCTAAAGCATCCCCAGAGGTCACGTGCTTGAACGTTTAGTCCCCAGCTGATGGCCCTGGCACTGTTCATGGAGGTCACGGAACTTTGGAAGGCAGGTCCCAGATTTTCAGGATGTCACTGGGGGTGGCCCTTGGAAATTTTTACCCTGGGTCCAAGGCTTGGGTCTCTCTCTGTCCCTGGTCCCCCAAGCCCTGAGGTTGTCTGTCAGAGGCTCTGCTGCTGCTGCCAGCACTGCCACGCCTGCCCTACTGCCATGGTGGACTGACTGGCTCACTGTGAGCCCCCAAGAAACCTCTTCCGCCATGTTTGTTTTGGTTGGTTTTTCTGCTGACTAATACAACTGCCATGACAGGGAATGTAGTCACTGGGCAGTAAGGGTGGAATCAGCCAGAGGCTATGGAAGGGCAGGATTAAGAGTTTGGGCAGCAACTGCATTCATAATTTACAAAGATATCAGTGTCCTGGAATAACAGTGGAGTCAACTCAAGTCTGGGCTGCTTGCCTACTGGGCGTTGTTTCTCTCAACTTTCCAGTCATTTTGTCAGGTCCCATTTATAGTGGGTACATCCATCATGTCCAGAAAACTCACAAAGCAATTTCCTTTAAAAGTGGTTTCTTATCTTTATTTGAAGACATACAAATGCAATAAATTATCCAATTCATTAATTGGGATCATATGATTTAAAATGTATTTGATTTTGAGCATAATTGTATTTCCTTCATCCGTACAATTTAGGAGAGACTTGTTCCTGGCTCCCATTCATTGCTGCTCCTCTACACAGAACTTCCCAGCTACCCCCAGCCCTCTACTGCTAGCCCATGCCAAGCACTTGCAGTAACAGTGTTACAACATGTAACTTTTATTGACATATCTTAACTTTATCAGCTGTGTTTTTGCCATATGATAGCAACTGCTACTATTTGTTATACATTCACAACTCATTAATTTCTATGAATCAGACTGATAAATAAGAATCAGACATTTCTTATTTGCAATGGTGAAGAAGATGCTATGTGCAGAAATATAATAGATGAACAAAATCCATATGTAGTTTTCAAAAATTGCCCATGGTGATTCATATCCTATCAAACGTTCCAAGAAGGCAGGGACTGTCCCTCACCACTGTGGGTATTAGCATGGTGCCTGGCACAGTAGGTCTTCAGTTGCTAATGTGTCATGAGAATAACCAATGAATGAATGAGCCAGAAAATGTACTGTGTGAAATGCCTATTTTATGTTCAGAACCCTCTTGCTGCTAACCCGCATACACCTCCCTGCCTCCACAAAAGCATTTTTATATTTTTTGTACTGATTAAAAAGCATGCAAACTATAGGGGTGAAAGCAAGGGAACCTCCTCTGTTCAGGGTGTGAATCACGAAAAGTTGCGCATTTTAAATATATCTTGGAACTAACTTTCAAAGACAGGTTTTGTGTGGCTTACATGTTTCCAGTAACTTCGCCCATGCCGTATGTTTCCGTTAGACAATTCAGTCAAAACTTACTGTCATTTTCTTCCTATTCGTCTGTGCTTTTTCCCCCTTCTTTTTTATGAGTAGCATGATCATGATAGTTGGGACTCTTCCAGTATCTAATACACATCATTTAAAGTTTACATTTAGAATTGTGATCACCGGATTGTCTTTTTTTTTTTTTTCCCCCCCCCCCGGTACTGGGGGTTGAACCCAGGGCCTCGCGCCTGCATGCTCTGCAAATGCTGGACCACTGAGCTGTGCCCCGGCCCATTTTTTTTTACTTTTTGAGACAGGGTTTCACTAAGTTACACAGACTGCGTCTGGTCTCGAACTTGCGATTCTCCTGCCTCCGCCTCCCGAGCCGCTAGGATTATAGGCATGCGCCACCATGCCGGGCTACCGGATTGTAATTCTAAAGCATATTTTGGTTAGATACCGGAAGCATCCACTGATTTCATCACAGTAACAAGTTATATCCATTTACTGTTATCATCTTTCTTATTTTGTGCCATATAATAAACCAAAAAGAAGAAACACATCATTTAGCCAGCAACAAGCTTGAATGTGCCTGCATATCTTACTGAAATTCAGATTCTGATGCAGCAAGTCTGGGGCAGGGTCTGAGAACCTACATTTCATACCAGCATGTGCTTACTGCTGATGCTGCCTGCCCAGAAACTCTGTTCCAGGAATGAGGGGCTAGAACACAGAGCAGTGATTTTTCCAGTTTCTGGGGGTGCATAGGTATGACTTTTTCCACCCCCTCCCCCACTACTGGGAAGTTGACCCCAGGGCCTTGCACATGCTAGGCAAGTACCACAGTGCTACACCCCTAGCCTCCCTTTTATTTATTTTTTCTTTTGAGATATGTTCTGGCTAGGTTTTGTAGGCTTCTTCTGCCCTGGAACTTGTGATCCTCTTGCCTCAGCCTCTTGAGTCCCAGGGATTATAGGGAGCTGGGTATGGCTTTTATATTCCACTCTATCAAATGAATTGTCATTGGGAAGATTAAGTGACATTTAGATTAAAATGGGATTGGGCCCGGGAGTGGTGGGACACACCTGTAATCCCAGCGACTCTGAGGCAGAGGCAGGAGGATTGCAAGGTCAAGGCCAGAGGCAGCCTGTGTCACTTAGTGAGACCTGTCTCAAGATAAAAATTTACAAAGGAACTGGAGGTGCAGCTCAGTAGAAAGTATGTGCAAGGCCCTGGGTTCAGCCCCCTAGTACTGAAAAAAATGGGGTTGGGATTAAAGAGTATCTTTCCAAAGAAAAACACTTCTTTGTGGTTCATGTATTCTCTCTTTAAATTTAGGATAAGATGAAAATTTTCCATTGAGAAGGAGCCTCTTTCTCCTAATGTCCGAAGAACAGAGAAGAAACTCAAGCCTTGTTTCTCAATTTAAGATGTGTGGGAAAAAATGTTTATTAATCTGTAATTTCTATTTATAAATTAATACAAAGCAATGTAAAACTATGGGTAAAGTTTGCTAAGGACCTGAAAATAAGGAAAATATCATATTTATTTCTAGTTTTAACAATTGGAATATATGGGGCTTCTAACTTAGTTTATTTTATTAAATATGTAAAATGATGGTAAAACAAAGGCACATTTGTTGAGTCTTTATTTCAAGGTAAACTTTATAAACCTTAACCCTTCACTACAGTATAATGTGCCAATATATTCAAAAGCAAAAATAAATTTAGGTATAGATAATTATTAATGAATGATATAAATGAAGATCTTTGCCTTAGTTATAATCACTTTTATACCAGTCTCTGTGGAGCTTATTATTTCTCCAGAATTTGTTTATTAAATAGTAAGGAGCCAGGAAATATGGACAGATATACAAAAAATTGTTAATATTTCTGGATCAAAAAGAGGCTAAAAGGGAAAAGCCCTTCAGTTTCCTTCCTTCCTTTCTTCCTTCCTTCTTTCCTCTGTGTGTGTGTGTGTGTGTGTGTGTGTGTGTGTGTGTGTGTTTGTTTCTTTCTTTCTCTTTTTGCGGTACTAGGGGTTGAACCCAGGGCCTCGCGTTTGCATGCTTTGCAAGTGCTGTACCACTGAGCTGCACCCTCAGCCCATTTTTTTACTTTTTGAGATAGGGTCTCGCTAAATTATGCACACTGCCTCTGGTCTTGAACTTTCAATCCTCCTGCCTCTGCCTCCTGAGTCACCAGGATTACAGGCATGCGCCAACGCGCCCAGCTAGCATGCTTGCTTGCTTTTCTTTCGTTTTTTTATTTTCTTTCTTTCTTTCTCTCTCCCCTCCCTCCCTTCCTTCCCCCACCCCTCTTTCTTTCAGTCTGGGGTATTGAACCCTGCCTCACTCATACTTTGTAAGCCCTCTACAACTGAGCTGCATCCCAGCCTGTATTCTGCATTTTACTTCACTTTTTGAAAAAAGTTATATAGTTTTTTAGGTACATGCTTTAGCATGAGCACTCAGAAAGTAAGGTGCTTAAAATGAGAGTCATAACAACATTCAAGACATGCATGCAGGCTTCTCAAGAGAGAGAAGAGCCTACTTTTTATGTTGAGACAGAGTCTCGCTAAATTACACAGGCTGCCTCTGGCTTTGAACTTGTGATCCTCCTGCCTCCGTGTCCAGAGTTGCTGGGATTATAGGCATGTGCCACAGTGCCTGGCTTTTCCTCCCAGTTTCAATGTAATATATATGCAGTATGGAAAAATTGGAAAATAAAAAAATACAAAGGAAAAACTCAGAAGCAACTATTAATAACATGTCAATATATTTTATTCTTTTTCTATACACCTCTTACTTTCCCTGTTTGAAATCACACCATATAATATATATATTTATTATCCCTTTTAATATAACTTTATGTAATTCCCCAAATTTCCCATTCATCCATCAGGTTAAATAATTGTATAAAAATTCTTTATGTATTAGTACTAAATTTTTCACTTATTTGTCTATTTTGAGTAATTTGGATGTTTCCAATTTTTTATTTCATACATATCTGTTGTAACTTATTTATACTGTCCCTACGCCTGACTTCAAGTTCTATCTCCTAGTATTCTGATTATATAACTTTCATTCTCCATCTTCTCCAGGATAAATTCATCTTAAAACTTCCTCCAGCTCACCATTTGTAAGTGCATTACTGTTTTTAATGTCATAAATCAAGTCTAGTCAACAAACATTTGTTGACTGGGTATGTCCTGTCCCTACTTAAAAATATTTACACTGTGAAGCAGTTAATGATCTCTTGAATCAAGATCCAAACTTTTCCAGACTTAATATAAAAATTTCCATTTAGTTAATGCACATTAAATAAGATCCTCTGTGTATGCCAATTCTACCCACCACGTTTACGGAACTCTTTCATCATTGGCTACCTCAAAAACAGTGTTGCAGGCTTGTTGCTAAAACTGAGGAATTAGTCAACGTCTAACAACAACATGGAAAACTACTTAGTTGTTGTTGTTAGGTGCCGTTGAATAGTGTCCGACTCATAGCGACCCTTATAGGGTTTTCAATGGCAGATTGTTTTGGGATTGCCTTGGGGGTGGATTGCCACATCCTTTTCCCATTTTTGTGATGCTGGGAATCAAACAGAGGACCTCAGAGACTGCCCTACCTAGAGTTAGGGTAAGGCATTTAGTGTTTCTACAAATCTAAAATCCTAAGCTTCTAAAAGTTCTAACCATCAATCTTTCCACATGTATGTTAGGATTGCACACACAAAGTGCAATGGGTGGGGAGAACTGACTTTCACTCATCCATTAGAAATAATGTCCTGTTCCCACTTGAGTTCCCAGTGTGACTTTATAAACATGCTCAGAGATTTCCTTTCTCACTTCTACTCTATTTTTGCCAATAAACAGACTCCAACCCTTGTTTATTTTCAAGTTTCCCTCCTGGTCTGGCTGCTTTGAATCAATCCCTTTCTGACCAGCCTGTAATGCTAACAAGGACTGATCTCATGGCACTGTTTTCTTACTAGGGTTTCTGCCCTTATTCAACTCTGGGATCATGATTCCTTTTGCAGTTGAATACTGTTCTTCATTGTTCCATTGCCCATTTTCCTAAGTGGATGCATATACAAAAGTTTTCATGCCAGCATTATTTATAGTAGTAAATAACTGAAATCACTTAAATGGCCAATGTAGGGAATGATTTTAAAAATTATAATGTGAAGCAATTGTGTTTGTTTTGCTTTTTAATTAAATACACATTTAAAAATAAAAACTCTTAAAACCAAGGTTACAAGTGTAGGGCACTGCCTAGAGAGGCAGTTCACCCCAGGGCCTATCTAGGCCCACTTGGAGGTCTGAGGCTTGTTCCCTGGGCAGTAACTTTTGCCCTACATCCAGGAACCCCTGGGCGTTAAGCTTCCAAAGGTCGCGCTGGCATCCAACTCCTCTGCTCAGACCCCTTGATACCTGATTGGCTATTTCCAAACCACCAAATGGGTCCTGATTGGACTGTTCAGGAACTACCCCCAATTGGTACAAACCAATTTACAAACCCAAATTTGCATATCTCCCCTGATTGGCCAAGTCCTGTATGGAGTGGCAGCCTGTCATTGGTCCCTGGCTAGCCCCTGAAGGGGATGTAAGAGTGGTACACTGATCAGTCGGGATCCATTCCACTGACTGGGACAGATGAAGCAATAAAGAGCTGTGCTTAGCTGAGCACTTGGAGTTAGCGTCTTCACTGTAGGAAAGAAGCAAGGAGCCGCCATAGGCATAAACCTCTGAGCTGACGGCAGGGACTGGTGGAGTAGTTGTGGGCGTAAGCCTCCTTTCAGGATGATGAGGTTCTCCGGTGCTCGGCTCACCCTCACCAGATGGCTGGTCTTTGGTGGCTGGTTCCTGCTCACGGCCGGAGCAAGTCCAGTGGCAGGGTGATGCCCCACAACAAAGACATTTCTTCAAAATGATAAAAATATACAGTACTCTTAAATCAACAGCCATTTTTATGCTGAATGATGAAATACACTAGAAGCATTTCTTCTAAGGCCCAAAACAGAACAAAAACGCTGGGGTTTTTCCCCCAAAGATGATTTCAACCTGCTTACATTCCCTCTTCATTTTATGTCCCTTTTGGCCTAGGCTGCTTGAGTTTCCTCAGTTCCTGGCAGTTAGCTGCTGCGGGTAATAGATAGATTGCTGGCATAAACGCTTACACCCCATCTCCTAATTTGACCAAGTAATCATGGCAAAAGCATTTGTGAGCCACATAGATGAAAGAGTAGAAGTGAAATAAAAAACCCAAATGACTGGAAACTATTTTACAGCTGCATCAGATGGAGCAAGATTCTTGTTGTTGGAAAAAGCAACTTAATAGTCTTATTAGCTCAGTTGGTAGAGTGCTGCTGTGCACTCTCTGAGGCCCTGAGTTCAATCCCCAACACTGAATAAATGGAAGAAGGACCTGGCAGTCCACTCCTGATATAATCCAGAAGCAATCAGCCATTGAAAAACCTATGAATAACAGAGAAGCATGACATAGTGCCAGGCATGGCACAGTGTGGGGGAGTGTTTCATTGTTGGACACCGGGTTGCTATGAGTTGAACCCAACTCAATGGCACCTAACAACAACAGAACATCCCTTGTTTTATCTTAATACATCCTTTGTCTCACAACTGAAATATTTATAGAAATGGAAATTACAAAATGTGGAGGTTTTTGGTTTTATTTTGATAAAAATACATATTACACATATTTTTTAGCCCACATTTTTTCACTTAGCCATATATCATGACCTTTTCCTTAAGTAATATTGTTTTTGTTAGGTGCCAACTCATGGCGAACCTACATACAACAGATGAAACACTATTGTTAGCGCTTCTTTGCTGTTCATAGGATTTTTAATGACTGATTGTTTTTTGGGAGTGTGTTGCCGGGTCCTTCTCCTAAGCCTAGAGAACCTGGGGTTCCCAGGCTGTCTCCCATCCAAGTACTAACCAGATCCGACCCTGCTTAGCTTTTGAGATCTGATGGGATCAGATGCCACAGTGGTACGGCTGCAGGCTTCAGTAATACGTCTGTCTAAATCATGATTTTATAGGTTATATGATATAATACAGCTTTATCACAATTTACTTAACCTATTTGTATTGAAGGGTATTATTTATTTTGCATTCAATTTTCCTAAATTTTAATGGATACTTCCACTTTTTCCCATCCATACAACAAGAAGAACCCCTTTAGGTTTTCCTCACAAGTTCATATTCTGGAAGGAATAAACCAGAAACCAGAAGGAAAATAAAGTAATAAAGTTGAGAGTCAAAGATGTCCTTCTGAAGAACTTCAACCTCTTTAGTTCCCAGAATGTTCAGCTAGATTTATACTTCAGTACACACACACATGCGCGCACACACACACACACACACGCACACACGCACTCAAGAGGGAACTGGAGGGTAACACTGATGGACTGGAGCACATTATGCTTTGTAAAATGAACTTAGTCATAGAAAGATAAACACTGCGTGGTTCCACTTAAGAATTTAAAGTAGTTAAACACATAGAAGTAGACCATGGATTGGTGGTTACCAGGGGCTGGGAGGGGTGGTTGGAGTGTGGGAGGGGATTGATTTGCTGCTAATTAACAGGCATAAAATTTCAGTTATAAAATGAATAAGTTCCATAGATCTGCTAAGCTTTATGTCTATAGACAGCAACATTGTACTATACACTTAAAAATCTATTATAAATGGAGATCTCGTTAAGTGTTCTTACCACAATAAAATAAAATAGAAAGAAAAGGTAAGGGATTAAAGTACTGATTAAACCTCTTTGTGCATAGACAGGGCTTGGTGACTTGTGGTTTTCCCTGTTCAGGGTATGTTTTGTATCTGAAAAAAATCTCGTTAGTAATACAGCTATTTTTAGTTTTATCTGGCTTAATTATAGTTCTTACTTGGAGCACTTGTGTGGGCTAAAAAGCTCCCTATTTATTTATTTAGTAGTACTTGGGGGCTGAACCCAGGGCCTTGCACATATTTTATAAGTGCTCTACCACTAAGCTGCACCCTCATTTTTATTTTTTATCTTGAGATAGGGTCTTACTAAGTTATGCATGCTGCCTCTGGCCTCGAACTGTGGTCCTCCTGCCTCTACCTGCTGAGTCATTGGGATTACAAGTGTGTGCCAGTGTGCCAGGCAAGAGTTTCTTTCTAATTTATAATTCCACAATTCATCTTTATAAGTAAAGCAGAGAAGTTGGGAACTGTTGAGAGGATAGTTCATGTCTATCCCCTCCCACAACTGAAACTTGCTTCCCTTCAACTTGAAACTTTTCCTTGACAATTTGACAAACCTTGCCTAACAAGTGGTAAAGGAAGATGAGAAAGTTGTAAAAAGGTGCCTAAAAGAACTATTTAGCTCAGCACAGCAGCACGCGGCACACTCCTGTAACCCCAGCTACTTGGGAGGCTGAAGCAGGAAAATCGCTTGGGTCTATGAGTTCAAGGTCATTGTGGGACAACATAGCAAGACTCAAAAAACCAAAAATGAAACAAACAAACCAAAAAAAACTAAGTTTCTGCTTTGACAATGACTCTTGATCAATAAAGAAGTTCAACGGACAGAGTGACAAGGAAATTAAGGAAATGCTATGCCAAAAGGCAAGTGGACAGAGTTACTGCAGGGTAAGCACATGTCAGCCTTTGGACTCAGGTCTGAGATTGTTCTGAGGAATAATTCAAATAGGTGGGGTGAGTGTAAGAACTAGTATGTCCTGCAAGGGCAGAGAGTTCTGTTTGTTCAGTGACATCCCATGCACTTGGCACAGAGCTGGCAAATGCTACAGCTCTGCTGGTTTGTAAACCCAAATAAGAGCTGACCCTAATGTAGCTCTGCAAAGATGAGCCATTCTTAGTATTGTATTGCTTGGGAACACTTTAGAAATAGGTCCCTTAGCCTGATAATGGCAAAGGTGTCCTGCCTTACTACATAACAATAAAGGACATCTAAAGTATTTTATCTTTTAAAGGAATGCAGAAAATTCTAGGGTCATTATTTAAATCTTCTACTAACAATTCTCATCAGTATTTCTCGAACTATGCATTGGGAAATGGGGCCCAGGAAAACTTCAAGGCAGTCATAGAGACAAAACCACTGTCCAAGGGTGGAAGTGAGGAATAGTAGGCTCTGCTGAGGGGTGGTCAGACAATATCTATGTCCTTCACTGCAGAGGTGTTACTTCCCTGCTTGCTTGGATGAGCCAGGAAATTAAGTTTTTGAACAATGAGCTCACTTAGGATGGAGGCTTTCTTTTTATGCTGTGCCCAGTGGTGCTGCCAGGACAGAAGTACTTCCTGCAGCGCAGTCAGACAGCTGGGCAGTGTCTGTTGGTCTCTTTCCCTCTCTCTCACCAAGACTTAAGGTTTGTCAAATTGCACTAAACAACAAAGATTAAATACAGACCAAAGGTTCTTTTTGGAGTGCGACAATAATCTTACGACCAGCATTAATATGATTTAACCTTTCTATTTCTTGCAAGACTTCTGGGTTGTGGTTTAATTGGCCACGTAAAGCAGGGGCTGGAACTACACAATCTGGCTATCTCATTTCTGAATTTTTCTTCCCCTTGCCATGCAAGTAGCATGTATTTACCCTTTTGTTTTCTGTGCTCTTCAACAATCATTTATATGTCCCTAATGTTGTTTGCGGGGTTGGGATTTAGCTCAGTTGGTAGAGCGCTGCGCTGCAGTCTTGGAGGTCCTGAGTTTGATTCCCAGCACCGCAAAAATGGGAGAAGGGCCTGGCAATCCACTCTCAAGGCAATCCCGAAACAGTCAGCCATTGAAAACCCTGTGAGGGTCGCTATGAGTCAGATACCGACTCGACGGCACCTAACAACAACAACAATGTTGTTTGCAGGCCAGACCCTGCTAGGGCTAGGGTTTTTAGTTCAGTTGGTAAGCACTGCTCAGCACTCTCTGAGGACCTGGGTTCGATCCCCAGCACCACATAAATGGGAGAAGGATGTGGCAATCCACTCCCGAAAACACAATCCTGAAACAGCCATTGAAAACCCTGTGAGGGTCACTATGAGTTGGACTTCCAATTTGACAGCATCTAACAATAACAACAATTTTGTTTACATTAATCCAACAAGTATTTCCTAATATTATGAGTGCCCTGGGCCCCTTTCAGAGGAAGGATCACAGGAACGAGTGTGATAGGACCCAGTCAAACCCACTGTTCTGTGCTGATTGGCTGCTTGAAAGAAGTTTATTGGTCAAGGCAGAGTTACCTGACCTATGAGGAAACATGTCTTTCCACTTTCTTTCCTGGAGCATGCCCTGGGTCTGTGTGAGAAATGGGGTCTTTCAGGGAAAGGGGGAGAGGTGGTTAAGATCCTGTGCTCTGTCTGCAGAGAGCTGGGCTGCCTCTCTGAGTCAGGGTCTGGTTTCCTTGAGTTAGGGGATAGCCACACAGAAGCTCCGATGAGGGTCAGGTACCACGGTAAGCCCAGATCAGATACTGAGTTAGCAGATATGGTACAGGATTTGTGCTAACTCATTTGACTAAGGTCTCAAGTAGACTTGGAGCAGAGTGAGGGGATAGTACAGGTGAACTTGAATTAGATTTGGAAAGGCCAGGATGACACTTATCATTATTAACTCACACTTGGGTGGTATAATATTTATCTTAGTTATTATTTCATAGTTCAAAGCCTTTTGCATTATCTGCATGCATGCAGAAATTGAATTGCTTCAGTAGTGCCTCATGAAATATAAAATTAATAGTCATGTTCATTCATCCATGTATTAATTTATTTAATAAGTATTCATTAGGCATGTGCCAGGAATTGCAGTGTGTGCAATTAATGTGTTTATCTCAATGTCAAAATAATTTTCTTTGGGTAAGCCTTGCATTCCATCACTTTTGCATGGAACTACAAATGATCTCTATTTTAGGAAAGGGTAGTTTAACAAGAAGAGTGTAGAGCTAATCCTTTGAAATACTGAAAATATGCAAATATTTCTGATTTTAACCAAAATTTCACTATGTACATTTTCCTGAACATCCAAAATTCTTGCATTACCTTTTCAGTCAAGTAAATGTACAGGAAGAATTTCAGTGCATAATGTATAAAAACATAAATATAGTAAGCTCTCATATTGAATATCAACAACAATTTCTTTTGAAGCCAGTAAACTGTTTCCCTTGAGTAAGAGGAAAAGAGCTTTTGTGTCAGGTTTATTTTGTTATCATTCCATAAGGGACGGTAAAGAAGGCAGAGAACAGGAGAGTTAGGCAGGCTTTGAAAAGGAAAGGTGGCCTGGGTAGAGAAGGTGGCCGCGGGGAGAAGGGAGAGGTGTGAATGTGGTTGATGGAGAAAGAAGACCAGAGAACAGAGAAAGAGAGAGGAAGAGAAAAAGAATGGGCACAGGTTCCCTTTAGTTTTATTCAAACTAGGCAGCACCTGGCTCCAGAATTCTTAAATTTCAATTTTTTAAATCTCTTCTAAGAAACACCCACCAGTTTATGTTTTAAACTGTATGGTTAGTTTCCCAAACTCCTTACATCTTTACAGCAGAGTTGGCAAATTCTGGCCCAAGGCCAGATCCGGCCACCTCATTTGTTTACGCACTTAATGTGATGCAAGCCTAGAGTCTTTGTTTTGTAAATGGATTGAGTGCTTAGGTAGGGTGTGGGACCCGCGCGCTGAAATGTCCTTCCAATGTCTTCAGAAATGAATGCGGCTCCTTGTCATGGTGGAAGGCAGGCCTCATTTCCAGACCCCTTTTCCTCCATATCGCCTGCTAATGCCTAAACCAGCTCCCTAACACTATTTTGCACACCCTTCCTGAGTGCAGAAATTACGCTGTTTCTTATGTGCTTAGTAAAATTAATAATTACGTTCACTCATTCACTCACTGAAGTTCCCTGAAGACAAGGACCTCAGGGGCCTTACCTTTAGGAGTCCTCAACGCCTTACTACATAAGAACGCTGTCAGCCAGAGAATCAAACAAACAAAAACGTGTTTCGATTGCTCAGATAAAAGTTTGTTCTTGATCCTCCGCTGGGGCTGTGGGCAAAGAGAATGTTCTTTTGACTTTTCACATAGAAAACTTAGCAGCACAAAACGCCCCAGCTCTGCGGGGCCGGCCGCGGGGGAGGGGCGGGGATGACTCCACGGCGGTCTCCGCAGACCACGAGGCCAGGGCCGCGTTCCAGCGCCTGGCGGGCTCGCCCGCTCCCTCCCTCGCCCTGGCGGGCGTCGCTGGCCCGGCCCCCCCATCGCCTTCTGCTCCCGCCTGCGGGCGCTATCTCGCGTCAGCGGCTTTTGGGGGGTCTCGGGCTCCCTGGCTGCGCCCTAACTCTGGAAGGCTAAGGTTCCGGCCACTGTGGGCGAGGGCCCGGAGCAGCTAAAACGCGGGGACAGGCGCCAGGCCACTGCGGTGGGCGCGCGCCGAGAGCCCCGGGCCCCCAGAGAAGGGATCGCGGGCAGTGGGTGCGGCGTCAGTGGGGCGCAGGGTGGGAGCCCGGGAGCCCCGCAGGGAGTGGAAAGCGGGCGGAGGCGCAGCAGGAAGCGGGCAGCGCACGGCCGGCGGGGCGGGGGGCGCTGTGCAGGGTGGGGACTGGGCGGCGCCCGGCGGGGCTGCCCGCCCTGCGCACCTCGCCCTGGCGGCGCGCCCCGCCGGGGGTCGGGAGGAGCGAAGCGCGGCGCGCGGGCCCCGTACTGCCGGCCCGCCCCCTCCGTTCCCGGGCAGGCGGCGACCCGCAGAGACCTTCCGCGCCGCGGCGGCAGCATGAGATCCGCGCCGCCCGTCTGCGCCCGCGGACGCCCTGCCAGTGCGCGCCATGGGGGTGCAGCGGGGCCCGGCTGCCGGCAGGCGGCGCGGGCGGCGCGGGGGCCGGGGGCGGCTGCGGGGCGCGCCCGCACTGGCGGCCGCGGGGCTACTGGGCACGGCGCTCGCAGCCTACCTCTGCTGGGGCCAGCTGCCCCCGCTGACCTGGACGTCGCCCGGCCCGCCGCGGCCCGTGGCCGTGCTGCTCTGGCGGGAGCCCTTCGGGGCGCGCGGCGCGGCCCGGCCGCCCCCCGACTGCCGGCTGCGCTTCAACATCAGCGGCTGCCGCCTCCTTGCTGACCGCGCGGCCTACGGGGAGGCGCAGGCCGTGCTCTTCCACCACCGCGATCTCGTGCGGGGCCCCCCGGACTGGCCCCCGCCCTGGGGCGCCCCGGCGCGCGACCCGGAGACTGCGGCATCCCCGGCGCCGGTGACCGCGGGCCCCAGGCCCCCGGGGCAGCGCTGGGTGTGGATGAACTTCGAGTCGCCGTCCCACTCCCCGGGGCTGCGGGGCCTGGACGGGAGCCTCTTCAACTGGACGCTGTCCTACAGGGCCGACTCGGACATCTTCGTGCCTTACGGCTACCTGTACCCGCGGAGCCGGCCCGGCGACCAGCCGCAGGGCCTGTCCCCGCCGCTGGCCCGCAAGCGGGGGCTGGTGGCCTGGGTGGTGAGCCACTGGGACGAGCGCCAGGCTCGGGTGCGCTACTACCGCCAGCTGAACCGGCACGTGCCGGTGGACGTGTTCGGCCAGGGCGGCCCGGGGCGCCCGCTCCCGGACAGCGGGCTCCTGCACACCGTGGCCCGCTACAAGTTCTACCTGGCTTTCGAGAACTCGCAGCACCTGGAT
Source organism: Pedetes capensis (assembly GCA_007922755.1). Lineage (NCBI taxonomy): Eukaryota > Metazoa > Chordata > Mammalia > Rodentia > Pedetidae > Pedetes > Pedetes capensis. Next base: position 38,723 of record VMDO01013286.1, read on the forward strand.
TACATCACCGAGAAGCTCTGGCGCAACGCGTTGCTGGCCGGGGCGGTGCCGGTGGTGCTAGGCCCGGACCGTGCCAACTACGAGCGCTTCGTGCCCCGTGGCGCCTTCATCCACGTGGACGACTTCCCCAGCGCGTCCTCCCTGGCCACCTACCTGCTTTTCCTCGACCGCAACCTGGCGGTCTACCGCCGCTACTTCCACTGGCGCCGGAGCTACGCGGTACACATCACGTCCTTCTGGGACGAGCCTTGGTGCCGGGCCTGCCAGGCTGTGCAGACGGCCGGGGACCGGCCCAAGAGCGTCCGCAACTTGGCCGGCTGGTTTGAACGCTGAGGCTGATCCTTAGCAGTCGAGGAGACGGACCGCTCTCCCAACACCCATTTTATTCTATGGGGAAAGGTGATTTGCCTAATACTATGTAGCACGACGATGGGGTGGGAAATTTCCCCGGTCTCACAGTTTTGCACAGCTCGCCGCTGGGCTCCCTCTACTGCTGACGGGCATCAGTGTTCCGAGTGAAGGAAGACGTCCTTCCTTACTCGGTGAAGAAGTAGCCTAGCTACAAGAAGCCTCTTTTTGAGGAGCAAGGGTGTGCTTTGAATTTCCTCCTTGCCACAGGCCCTTTTTTGTGGTCTGTGCCTCCTCCAAATCTCAAACCCAGCTCCCTGGGCGCAGGTGAAGCAAACCCCTGGTGTATAGATCCGCGTGAGGTGGTGGAAGGACTGCCCGCAAGTGGGTTGTTTTCTTTGTTGGCTGCATTCCTCAAAGCCTCTGATCCTGGGAGAGCTGAGGAGGGCGGTTCAAGAAGCCATTGATTTCCTTAACAAGCACTGTTTGTTCCCAGCTCTATGAATGGAAACAGTCTGGATTGTACTTGGAGAAGAATTAAGATGAATATATATGGCTGTACCCGATTTTACACAAGAAATGTATTAGCGAAATCTGCCTTTAAATGAAATCCCAAATTAAATGCCCTGAGGGAGTTCAGTATTTAATGGAACTCTATGGAGAATTCCTTTACAATGTGAATAATCATCTCCTAATTTATTTCTTGTCTTTATATTTTCCTATAATTGGGGTTTAAAAAGAAAACATTAAAATTGCCGGTCTGAAAATAAAGCACAAGTAATCCTTTTCTTCCCCCTTTCCTAACAAACCAGCCTGTGTTTACAAACAAGAGAAGGAAACCACACTGTCACTTTCCACAAAATCATTTGTTTCATGTCTTTGCTGGACCTGAAATTTAAACTGTAGTGTCAGTCCTTCAGAAGTGTTGGCATTACCTGTGCAGAGCAGAGTAAGAGATTGTACTGCATTATGGAATCATGGAAAAGGAAAAAAAGGAAGTTTCATGGCACCTGTAAGTAGCAGGGGTTTTTTTCCTCTCAGTTTTTAGTTAGATGTCTGTTGTTAGGTGCTGTGGAGTTGGGTATGACTCATAGCGATCCAATGTACAACAGAACAAAACACTACCTGACACTGCCATGTCCAGTACTATGTCAGTGCTTCTCTGCTATTCATGGGGTTTTTAATGGCAGATTGTTTCCTGAGTGGGCTGCCAGGTTCTTCTCCCATTTTTGCAGTGCTGAGAATCAAACCTGTGGCCTCAGATTGTACAGAGTGGCACTTTTCCAATTGAGCTACACCCCAGGCCAGTTAGATGTTTAGATCCTGGGGAATGGACCTCAACTAAGTGCCTACAATTAACTGACTCTGTTTTATTAAAGGATAAGTAAGCAAATTCCCCTCCTAGTCTGCACTGCAGAACAACAGCAAGTACTCACATTTCTAGTGCCCTCGAGGCTGTTCAATGGAACCAATCTTGAAAATACGCAGTATGAGTTGACCACAGGTTTTTAATCATGTAGCATATTCAACAGGTGTCACTGCGTTCCTACTCTGGGCCAAACACTGCTTATAACCCTGAGGAACATACAAAGAGGTAAGAGTCCTTCTCTTTTTGGCTTTTACAATGTACCAGTGCCAAAAAAGGGAATAGCGACTCTGATTTAAAAAGTGACAAAACCTGTTTGATTAAAGTGGCTTTCTTGGTGATACAGGCCATAAATTAATGATTGGAAAGCCATTCAATTTAAAGCCTGAAACAATGTGGATTTCTCCACAGCTATTCTAGTAAGGCCTCTCAGTGACTATTGAGGGTAGGGTCCAAGGTCAGTTCTATACAGAGTGACGCTTTTGTGTTTTATTAGTACAGTTAGCTGAGACATAAAGCAAGTTTTACGTCTCAGTATATTTGTTGTATACATACTTGAAAAGTTCACTTAAAACTAGCTGCTTCGATTCTCTTCCTTAAAAAGAAATTAAAAGCTGTGGATAATATTTCCTCATTAAAGTATTATACTGTGGACATAAATACAAAGTGCCAATCCAATAAAGATAAAAGTTCTATTTTTAAAATGAGTGTGAGATATTGGCCAGCGATATTGGTGTTACTGGTGATCTACATGGAAGAATGGTTGAGAGTTTAGATTTTAAAGGTAATCTGGTTTACATTTGAACTCAAGCTATTGACACTAGGCAAATAGTAATAACCCTGAGCACCAGCTCCCTCCTCTGCGAAAGGAGGGAGAAAACACTTCCCAGCTCACTATGAGCATTGCAGGAAATAAGGTGAAGATGCCTAACACTTAGTTGGCACTCAATTTTATGTGTGTGTGTGTGTGTGTGTATGTGTATAATTCTTGTAGCGATTTTAGGATGAACTCATCCATGTTTTTTTGTCTAAAATGAAATCTCAAGGTAAGTAACAGAATAAACCTGAAATTAAAAGGAAGGTGCCTCATCTCAAATATTTCAAATAAGTTCCTGAAGCTAATTGTATTTCAAGAATCATCGTTACCTTATAGATTAAGCTAGGACATCTATACTTTCTTTGAAAATAAAGTTTATTTTTGTTCAAGTAAAACTATATAGCTAAACTAGTATCTATTCTGACAATGCTCTTAGTGCTAAGTCCATTTAAAACTAACCACGTGTTTGTTGAATATTTAGTATAAGGAAGAATGCATATGAATATATCATGTATATTTCAGAATGTATTTCTTATGATTGTCATGGCCTCCTTTCAGGTGTAAACTCATATTTATTACAAATTTAATATTTTTACCACTGGATGACTATAATTACATGAGTGTACCTGGAAGGCTATTTGCACCAGGAAGACAGTCTGACTTTCTTGCAGTATTCAGGTTCTTTCATTTCCAAGCCCTCCCCTGACAGTAAGAGGAAGACAGTATGGCTTCACGGAAAGAGCTCGCAGTTAGAGGCAGAACCTGAGTATGTGGCTCTTCTATCTTCTACTCCTGTCACCTTGATCAAGCAAGTTAAACACTCTTGAGTTTTAGCTTCCTTCTTTGTAATACACGGATGCCCCTATCAAACCAGGATTATATGTGATGGTGTATGCCAAGATGCTTGTACATTATAGTGCTATACCATTACAGGATGCTCTCAATATTGAACACTTTAGACCAATGGGCAGCAGTCTAGTTCTGCACAAGGCCAGAGGGTAAATATCTCAAGCTTGGCAGGGAATACTGTCAGTGTTGCCACTATTGATCTCTGCTGTTGGAGTTCCAAAACAGCCACAGATGGTGCGTAAACAAATGAGGTGGCCGGATCTGGCCATGGGCCAGAATTTGCCAACTCTGCTGTAAAGATGTAAGGAGTTTGGGAAACTAACCATACAGTTTAAAATATAAACTGGTGGGTGTTTCTTAGAAGAGATTTAAAAAATTGAAATTTAAGAATTCTGGAGGCAGATATTCCTGGGTTTTTAGACTAGTTTTGCAGCATTTCCTCGTTGTCTGATCTTGGGCAAATTATTTAAGCTTTCTGTTTTGGTAGGCTCATCTCTAATTGAAGATAATCATACATAATTTATGGAGGTGCTGAAATGATTAGACACTTGAAGTACTCCATATAGTCCCTGGCACGTAGGAAACACCTAGAAAATGCTAGCGGTGGTTATTACCAGTCCCTTTTACAGAGAGGAGCCAATCTCCACACGCTCTGAGGGACTTGCCTAAGGTTACTGTGAGAGTGGCAGAACCAGCCATGCATGCCTGTGTGAGTCACAACCCTTCTGAGCCTCTGTCACTTGATCTGCAAAATGAGGGGCTTGCACAAAGTAAACTCTTGGGACCGACCATCTAATTCCACTTGCTATTGTTCTACTAATTGGCACCCTAGGGCTTACAGAGCTAATTCCTCTCCCAGAGTGCCTTCCCCGCAGTCTGGAAATAAGTCACATATAGGAGCAGTAAACTGGCAGAAAACAAGGCACCAGAGGGAGAATCTGAGTTAGCTTTAAAAATATATATGTATATATATACACACGTATGTACACACAAATACATACATATGCATACACATACACTTTACATGTCTCAGTATATATACATACACTGAGACGTGTGTGTGTGTGTGTGTGTGTGTGTGTGTGTGTGTGTAGTTGTTAAATGCCGTCAAGTCGGTATCCAACTCATAGCGACTCTCATAGGGTTTTCAATGGCTGTTTCGGGATTGCCTTGGGAGTGGATTGCCAGGTCCTTCTCCCATTGTTGCGGTGCTGGGAATTGAACTCAGGACCTCAGAGACTGCAGCGCAGCGCTCTACCAACTGAGCCAAATCCCAGCCCCATATATATATATATACACATACATATATATGTACACATATATATATATTTTTTTTCTTCTGATACTGGAGGTTGAATCCAGGGCCTTGTGCTTGCATGCTGTGCATGCTGTGCAAGTGCTCTACTACTGAGCTGTACCCCAAGCCCATTTTTTTTACTTTTTATTTTGAGACAGGGTCTTGCTAAATTTCACAGACTGCCTCTGGTCTTGAACTTCCGATCATCCTGCCTCCACCTCCCCAGTTGCTGGGAGCCCCTGTGCCTGGCTTAATAATTGCATATATTTCCAGTCATTTTTACATATATCTCAGGGACTTTTATGCTACACATTCTCTTAACAAATCAAGTCTTTGTGTAAACATGCCCAGATTGTTTTGGCAAAAATGATTAAAGTAATGAGATTGAAAACGACTACTGTTTATAACGTATACCCCATCATCTGCACTAATGGCTTCACGCACAGCCTGTGGAATGCCTCTTGGGTAGTTTCTATGAGAAATGTGTTCCAAATTAGAAACCGAAATGTGATGGCTCTGCTTCTGAGTTGTACCCAGTGCAGTTCAGCTTGTCATCTTGAGCTTTCTTGCCTGACCTTTTCACTTTAACCTGGTGACTTGTCTCCAGGGGCATAGATAGTACACGTCTATCTCTCATCCTGTTCATTTTCCTAGGTGCTCTAATGCCCTCTATCTGCTGTATCCAGCTCCTGTGCACCAAATTAATTACTGCCATTTTTTAAAAGGGGGCTGGGATTTAGCTCAGTTGGTAGAGCACTGCGTTGCAGTCTCAGTCTCTGAGGTCCCGAGTTCAATTCCCAGCACCCCAAAAATGGGAGAAGAACCTGGCAACCCATTCCCAAGGCAATCCCGAAAATAATCAGCCATTGAAAACCCTGTGAGGGTCGCTATGAGTCGGATACCGACTCGACGGCACCTAACAACAACAACAACAATTTTTTAAAAGAGGTAGAATCAAGGCCAAGAGCATGATGGTGGGCAGAGAGCCAAGGAGGCGAGCTGTCTTGCAGAAATTATTGCAAGGTGAAAGTGTGAAGTTGGAATAAACTGAAGGATCTGGGATTTCCTACCTACACACCTCCAACACACACACACACACACACACTGACATGCTCATTTAGGTATAGACTGAAGAATCACCATGACCTGCTAAGGATAGAAGCCTCCAACACACACACACACTGACATGCTCATTTAGGTATAGACTGAAGAATCACCATGACCTGCTAAGGATAGAAGCAGGGCTGTCAAGAAAAGATTCAATAATGAAAGAGTTAAAAGTGCATTAAAAAAATGGAGCAGGTGGTGAATCCCAATGGAGAGTGGAGAAAAGAGAGACACTGGAGTCAATGAGTACAAAGTGATGGAAAGTGAGAAGATCAGGCAGAAGAAAAGGAGAGGGAAGGAGAGAGAAGAAAAGCAGAGAAAAGATAAAGTTTAAAAGACAGCAAAAGAGACTGGACAAAGGAAGGACATATGCACAGAGGATAGGGAATAGTTTCAAAACACCATTCCCAAAGCTACTTTGCTGAGAAGAATCCTTTGTTGCAACGTGATGTCCAGCATCTGTGGGCAAATGGGAGTAAAATCAAAATGTGAACTCACCCACAGGGAGACACAGGAACTCAACAGGGAAAAACTCACATTGCCACCATGCCTCGTGTCACTACGACAGATTCTTGAACTCTTAGGAATGCTTCGTTCTTCATCTTGGAAAAAAAACACTTTGGGCTGTGATTTAGCTCAGTTGGTAGGGCGCTGCTCTGCAGTCTCTGAGGTCCCGAGTTCGATTCCCAGCACTGCAAAATGGGAGAAGGACCTGGCAATCCACTCCCAAGGCAATCCTGAAACAGTCAGCCATTGAAAACCCTATGAGGGTCGCTATGAGTCAGTTACCGACTCGACAGCACCTAACAACAACAATTGCCTTTTTATCATTCCTCATTACCATACTTCATCTCTACTCAATATCCACTTTTAAAGAAATCTACTTTTGCATGTCCTTAATCAGTAATTTATTCTTTTAAGACCAGGAAAGTATGTAAAAGACTCAGAATCCTATACTTATTAGTTCTTCATAAACCTTATTATGAAATAATTTTAAGTATTTAAAGAATTGGGTGTTTATGACATCCATTTTGAGATCTTTGAATTAAATGCTTTTAAAAATTACTGAATCTCACTAGGCATGGTGGCGCAAGCCTGTAATTCCAGTGACTCAGGAGGCAGAGGCAGGAGAGTCGCAAGTTCGAGACCAGAGGCAGTCTGTGTAATTTAGCAAGACCCTGTCTCAAGAGGTAGAAAAATGGACTGAGGGTACAGCTCAGTGGTCCAGCACTTGTAAAGCATGCAAGCACGAGGCCCTGGGTTTAACCCCCAGTACCACAAAAGAAAAAGAAAAAAAAATTACTGAGTCTCAGTATGTTGAAATGATAATGCCCTATTAGTGCTATGTATCCTATTGTGACTTTTTTTTTAAAGAGTGAGAAATGGACTGTTCAACAATGTTTAAACACACATTTCTTGAGTGCATCCTGTAAACAGGTACTGTGCTAGGAGTGGAGATGTAAATAAAACCAAGACAAGGCCTGGACTTAAAATGTGTGTATGTGCTTTAGTCAGGGAAATAGACATGTAGACATCTCTAACAAATGATGAATGTCATCATAAAAGTCTGCCTAGGAGGATGTGTTAAATCACATGTAGAGTCACAGACTTTAGCTCTTAGTAGAAGCCTCAGACTGACTGGAGGATCGCCATTTTGCTGTGAATTTCCTGTATTACAAAGTTCCTTTCATGTTATTTTCAGAAAAATGCAAGTGTGAAGCTCTGGTCTCAATACTTTGTCTACCTGATTGTTTTCACTCATACTACAGTTATAATTTCCCGTTGTACAGAGGGTCGCTATGAGTCGAATACCGACTCGACGGCACCTAACAAAAACAACAACAACAGTTAAAAATAAATGCTATTACTAAACATCACCTTCTAAAGGACTAATCTCTGTAGGGATTTTACTCTCCTAGCAACTATGAACACCTGCCCCTACCCTATGATTTTTCTGGTTCTCATGAGGTTAAGCAAGCATCTTAGAAGGCTCTATTTCATCAGCTGAACATCTACCCATCACTATCTTGATGATCAAACAGTAATGTCTTTACATAATGCCAGGCACCGTGTGGTTTAACAAACCTTCTTGGAAGAGTACACATCTATGACATTCTTTGCCAGACGTTGTCTTTCACGAGTATGCGTTATGAAGTTCCCACTGTACGCTGGATGCTTTACATCCATATTTTTTTCTAGTTGTTACCTTCAGTTAGGGACATTGCCATAGGCGGCCTCTAGGATGACTCCCATTGGTCCCTGCCTCTGGGTATCCACACTGGTGTGTAATCTTCTGCCCAGGAATTTGATCTGGATTTAGTGACGTTTTATGAATTTGAGGGAAGTGAAAGCTGAAATTTTTGAGATTAGGTTATAAAAAGACTGACTTTCTGTCCTTTCTCTTCTCCTTCCTTTTTTTTTTTTTTTTTTTGCCTGACCATTTGCCTGCCCGCCCTTCCATCCGTCCTTCCTTCCTTCCTTCTTTCCTTTTTTTTTCTTCTTATTGGAAGATAGGATAAGAAGCTTATATGTCAGTGAGTTTCAGTCTAATGACAGTTGTATGAGAAATTCAAGGTTACCTATGTGAGAGTTGAGTAAGTTATTTAAGTTTATTCCTTGAATAGTGCTGCTTAACTTTATTCTCTCAGCTTTTTAACATTTTAACAAATAAGAGCCTGCGGCCGTAGCACTGCTGCGAGATCCCCTCAGATCTTACTGTTTCCTTTGGTTACTGCTGCGCACACTCTTCCTTCTTGTTTAGAGACGTGGCAGTACTGTCCTCTTCCTAGATACCCTGGAAGGGAAATGGTCCAGGACATTCTCAGCCAGGAAGCTCAAGTGGCCACCATGCCAGCAGCTTTGTGTGGCACCGTCCTGGGTTTCAAGCCAGCACTATTCTTTTGGGTTAGCACACGTTGAAAGCCTACAGTAGGCTGCCCCACAGAAATAAGCAGGCAAGTCTCTTTGCGTGAGATAATGCTATTCACTCATTGAGAAGGGCTGGTGTGTTATTATTATTATTAAAATGATTAGTCCATAGTAACACAGGCAGCTTTGCCCTCTGATTCTCAATTTGTAAAACAAACCAGTGAGACTGACCTCAAATTTCTTCTTTATTTCCACTTGGCTGTGTATCTATCTATGTTTTCAGGGCACAAAGCACTTTTCCTGAAGTATCTTCAAAGTTATACTTTTAAGTGAGCATCTATCATGTTCCATAAACAGACTGAAAATCCTCAGTAATTCAGATGCCATTTAACTTATTGTTGTTGTTGTTGTTATTTTTTTTGAGACAAGGTTTTGCTGTGTAGCCCCTGGCTGGCCTTGAACTCTCATCAATCATCCTACCTTGGCCTCCCGAGTGCTGGGATAACAGGTGTGTGCCACCACACCCGTCTTTTCAGGTGTTATTTTAAAACCATCTGATAAAAAAAACCTATTTGTTTCTTTCTTTTTATACTTTCCTATATTGTATTTATTCTTTTCATGAGTCTCAACAGATAACTCCCCTTGAAGCCGAAATAAATTAATCTTTTCCTGTGTATCTTCCTTGCTTTATTCAAAGACACTTTATTTTGCCATTATTCACCTAAGATGATAAATGGATTTCTAAACTTGTTTTCATTGTTTTGTAATAAAATGAGGTATCACTTTTTGATATTAGTCATTCTCTATTCAGATCCTTCCTTAAAGATTTATCAAGGTCTTTTATTGTTCAATAATACTATAAGCTTGGAGACTATACACTATAAACCACAGTTATTTAGGTATCAACCTTAGCAATCTTGTCATTCTTGAAATTCCATTTATACTCTCTCGGGTTATGGATCTAACATGTCACTTTACTGTTGAATATAACAGTCTAGCATAGTGGCTTTAGACAGTGAGCAAGTTGAACCAAGGGTGCGAAATTCACGCTATGTCTTCATATCATCATTCAAGAGAGTAAATAAACAATTTTGTCTTTAACTAGTATTCTGTTTTCTAATCGCCAAAATTATTGAGTCATTTGGAAAACATGATTAAAGGGTTGGAATAAAAGTTCTTTATAGAAAAGTGTGAAATGATGAGAATATAAACCAGGAAAGGAAAAGCAAAGGGGAGTTTGCTCATGGCCTTCAAACATTTTCCATCACTCAGCGAGTGTTTTGCCAAGTGCCGAGCACTGTTCTGGCCACTGGGGACAGAACGGTAAACACAAAAATGCCCCAAATCCTCATAGACGGAAATCCACATAGACGGAAAAGGAAACAAACAAGTCATCAAAGAAATAATTCCTGTGGGTCACAAGGGCTCGTTGTTCAGAATGATATCCAGCATCCTTTATCTTTGGTGGGGCTCAAATGAGAGAAAATGAGTTTTTCACCATGGGGCAGGAAAGAGAACCTGGTTTGCCCTGGGGAGCAGGGGGAGCTCAGAGAAGGCGAGCTTTGTTGAGCTGCTCTGTGGCCCCGTAAGCTGAGCACCTTCCCACACAGCACCTCCTGGGAGTGAAATTTTTGGACCCCTTTTTACTCATACTTGAGAGGCTTCTCACCACCAAGCGAAGGTTAATTCATGTGTCTTGGACTCCGATCTTTTTGGCCCCCCCCCCGCCCCCCGTTCACCCACCTTGAGCTCAGGTAGATGGAATGCCGCTCAATCTGTACCCTTCCACGTAGGATTGCTTAGGTAGCCCCTTGCCTAAAAGAAAGGGAAGAAACTATATTCGTGGCTTTCACACCTTTCTATTTCTCCTCTTTCCTTTCTTTTTTCCTTCCTTCCTTCCTCCTTCCTTTATACCCTCCTTCATTCCTTCCTTTTTGCCTTTTCTTTTTAGAAGTAGAATCTAACTTTCAAATAAAACTTAATGTGGAACCCCAGTAGATGAGGCACATTAGAGAAATGCAGCTAAAATGCATTTTAGAGCTGGCATGCACTGTCAGGGCCTCACCCTTTGACTCCCTCCACGCACCCTCTGAGCAACTTCCCCTGCAGGGGACTAAGCCCCCCTGTGGCCCAGCATCTTTCTTCTTGCCTAATGAATGTCAGGTGAAAACTAGGGCAGAGCCAGGTTACTTGGGATCTTATCAAATTTGAATTTTATTACCTCAAGAAATCGCAGCTATCATAACTCCATTGGAGAAGGACTTACTGACCATCACGTCTGCCAGTAGGGCACAAGAGGTCAGAGTTATTTGAGGCATACATTGAAATAAAGCCCAGTGAATGTGACATCATTGATGCACTAACTACACATCCACTCGAACAACTACACTTGTGCCCAGAGAATCACTTTTGTGTTAGCCGGAACCATGAATATTGAAGAAATAAATTAGTTGATGTGAACATGTCTATTCTTGTGGGTTATTATTATCTACAGGGTTTTCCAAATGAAAACCTTTTTTTTTTTTTTTTTTTTTTTTTTTTTGCGGTACTGGGGGTTGAACCCAGGGCCTCGCGCCTGCATGCTCTGCAAGTGCTGGACCACTGAGCTGCACCTCAGCCCCATTTTTTTTACTTTTTGAGACAGGGTCTTGCTAAATTACACAGACTGCCTCTGGTCTCCAATTTGCGATCCTCCTGCCTCCACCTCCCAAGCCTCAGGGATTACAGGCGTGTGCCACCACGCCCGGCATGAAAACCATTTTTGAAATTAAGTTAGGATCACAGGACTGAATAGCTGAAAAACTAACTTTTACAATTGACTTGCAGGATGAGTTTAGACAAATCTTTAAATTGTGCTTTTCCTTATTAATAAAATTCAGATACTTGGTCATTTTTCTATGTTGTTGTTGTTGCTCGTGTCATCAAGTCAGGTCCAACTCACAGTGACCCTCACAGGGCATTCAATAGCTGATTGTTTCGGGATTGCTTCAGGAGTCGATTGCCAAGTCATTCTCCCGTTTTTTGCAGTGCTGGGGGTAAAACCCAGTTCCTTAGAGAGTGCGGAGCAGCACTCTGTCAACTGAGCTAAACCCTAGCCCCATTATTCCATGGCAAGCATGAAATATGTTGCAGAGTACACACTATATTCTCTTACCGAACTATGCTAGACTAGCTTCTCTCCAAAACAGAACCTGAGAGAAAAGCTTCCATCCAGGTGGTTCATATTGGGAAGTGACCACAGGAATAAGAGAGAGGGGCAGGGAAGAAGGAAACACGGAAGGGTGAGAAGTAACCCAAGGATGCAGTACCAAGCCTATGTTCCTTTAGCACCTGGCACTTTATCTCACCAGGGCTCTTTGGTGAAGCCCTAGGATGTACCACAGAATTGTCTTCCCAATGGATGGAAGTTGTTGTTAGGTGCCATCAAGTCCTGTCCAACTCAACAACCATCTTAGGGTTTTCAATGGCTGACTGTTTCCGAATTGCCTTGGGAATGGGTTGCCACATCCTTCTCCCATTTTTGCAGTGCTAGGAATTGAACTCAGGGCCTCAGAGACTGCAGAGCAGCACTTTACCAACTAAGCTAAATCCCAGCCAACAAGGGATGGAAGAGGTAATATATATCCATGATCTCCCACCCCTGTGGCCGGGAGTGGCATCATAAGGTTTTAACTCTCTTTCTCTTTAAGATTTGCTTTGAGTCTGTGTCAGAATGGCTGAGTGATTTTCTGATGGTGCCCTGCACCAGCAGAGAGGGCCTGGGACAGAGTGAGGGATATTGGGTGCAGGTGAGGTGAGGTGTTATCAGGTTACACTGTGTGTAGCTGACTGTCACAGCAATGATTGGAGTTAAAAGGTGGAGGAGAAAAATGTGAAGGATGGTACAAAAGGTTATCTGTCACTAGCAACATCATAAGCCAATATATGTACATAAAGTAATCTGAAGGGAGACCTATGGAAAAATTATATTGAATTTATTATTATAAAATATGTCTACCACATATTCTTATGGTAATAGTAATTATCCAATATTAATCACATGACAAAGACCTAGACTAAGCATCTTTATTACTTCATTTAATCCTCAAAACAAAACAAGCCTGGAGGGGAGCCATATCACAGTGGTTTTCATCCAAGTCCTGCAGGGCATATCTGCCCATATCTAAAGACATTTTCAGTGGTCATAATTAGAGAGGGGGCATTCACCAGGCATTCACCAAGTGGAGGTCAGCGATGCTGCTGAACTTTCTACAACGCATAAGATAGGCTGATCCCCACAATTACTGTTCAGCCTAAAATGTAAACAGTGTTGAGGCTGGCAAATCATGGCGTGTCTTTATCCCCATCTCATACAGTGGAAGAAATGGAGGCTGAACTAGATTAAGCACATTTTCTTGGGTTGGATACTAGCAAGTGATGGAGCTGGCACATAAACTGGTCTGTCTGACTTTAAAGCCCATTCTTACTTGTAACAATGTTGCATGACTTCCTAGCGCAGAGACAATGTAAGGGCATTTGAAGGATCCCATATGGTGGGAATGATGTGACTGATTTGGAAGTCTGTTTTTATGGTAATCATAGTACAAACTGAAAAATGCAGATTATGATTGGAAACCATTGATATTTCTGATTTAATAACATGATTATGTGGAAAATTGAAAGGATTTGATTTTGAAGTTACTGTATTAGTTAAGGTTCCCTAGAAGAACAGAACCAATAGAATATATATATGTATAAGAGGGGACTTACTAGATTGACTTACACGATCGGAGCCTGGATAGTCCCACAATGGCTGTCTGCAGGATGAGGAACTGGGGAAATCAGCAGCTGCTCGGCCTAAGAAGCTGGAAGCCTCAGAACAAGAAGGACCAGTCATGAATCCCCTACCTGAGGCTGAAGGTCTGGAAGCCCCCTAGAGAGTCCCTGACGCAAGTCAGTGTTCAAGGGCTGAGGAATCTGGAGTGTGATGTCCACAGGCAACGCTTGTTGATGTTTGCTGCTGTTAGGTGCCGTGGAGTGGAGTCCAACTTATAGCAACCCTATGTACAGTGGAATGAAACACTCCCTGATTCTGTGCCAGGCACACGATCTTATTTATGTTTAAGCCCATTGTTGCAGACACTGTGTCCATCCATCTGGTGGAGGGATTTCCTTTTTTTCGTTGACCTGCCACTCTCCCAAACATGATGTCTTTCTCTAGGGATTGATCCCTCCTGACTACATGTACAAATATGTAAGACACAGTCCGGCGGTCCTTGCTTCTAAGGAACACTCTGGTTGCACTTCTTCTAGGACAGATCTGTTGGTTCTTTTGGCAGTCCATGGTATATTCAATATTCGTCTCCCGCACCACAATTCAAAAGCATCAATTCTTCTTCTGTCTCCCTTGTTCAATGTCCAGCTTTCACAACCATACAATGCGACTGAAAATACCATGGCATGAGTCAGACACTCCTTCATCTTCAAAGTGACACCTTTACTTTTCAATATTCTAAAGAGATCTTTTGCCACAGCTTTTCCCAAAGCAATGTGTCTTTTGATTTCTTGACTGCTGCTTCCATGGGTGTTGATTAGACAATCAAGTAAAGCAAAATCATGGACAACCTCTGAGATACCCAGGCTGACCAAACACCATACCTTCTCTGAAGTTTGACCTCAGAGTCACTTTGATTCTTAGAAAAAACCACAGAGCTACATTCCAAGAGATACAGGCATAAATCAAAGGGCTGCAGATGCAGGCAGTAATCACTGAGAACTCTCAGACCCCCTGATAAGACAGATAACATGCCTGAATCAACCTTCAAATCTTAGATCAAAGGACTGACCAAACCTGCACTCCCCCTTTACTCCTGCCTTTAACCCTCAATAAAAACCCTCACCAGCAGTGAGTCGGGGTTCTAAACTGCTGCATCAGTGAAGTGTGGCACCCTCGAGCTTTAATAAAGGGTCTTTGTTCTTGCATGCGACTTTGGACTCCCTGGTAATCTTTGGGGAACTCAAACTCTGGGCATAACACCTCAGTCTTTTCTCAATTTATTCTGAAGTTGCATACTGACCCAGTTGTGAGGATTTTTGTTCTGTTGATGTTTAGCTGCAATCCATACTAAAGGCTATGTTCATTAATCTTCATCAGCAAATGTTTTGAATTCTCTTCACTTTCAGCAAGCAGAGTTGTGTCATCTGCACAACACAGGTTATTAACAGTCTTCCTCCAAGCCTGATGCCGCGTTCTTCCTCATAAAGTCCATCTTCTCGGATTATTTGCTCAGCATATGAATTAAAGAGACATGGTGAAAGTATACAACCCTGGCACACACCTTTCTCAACTTTAAACCAGGCAGTGTTTCCTTGTTCTATTCAAACTACTGCCTCCTGGTTCATGTACAGATTTCTCATGAGTACAATTAGGTGTTCTGTAATTCCCATCTTTTGAAGTGTTATCCATAATTTGTTATGATCCACACAGTCAAATGCCTTTGCATAGTCAATAAAACATAGATAGACAACTTTTTAATATTCTCTGCTTTCAACTAATATCCACCTGACATCAGCAATGATGTCCTTGGTTCCCCACTCTTTTATGAATCTGGCAGCTCTCTACCTATCTTTGATTTTCTTTGATTTTCTGGCAGCTCTCTACCTATCTACTGCTGCAGTCACTTTTGAATGATCTTGAGTAAAATTTTGTTTGTGTGTGATATTGATATTGTTCAATAGTTTCCACATTCAGTTGGATCTCCTTTTTTTGGGAGCAGGCACAAATATGGGTCTTTTCAGTCAGTTGGCCAGGTAGCTGCAAAAAATGCATCTGGCAGCAAAAAATACATTTGCTCAGGAAGAGGTGAGCACATGTGTATGTGTCTGTGAGCTTCCCGCTTCTTGTTCCCTCCACACCCTCAGCCTATTGGACAATACATCTATCTTCAGGGCGGGTCTTCCTCTCTCACTGCTAAGACCACATGCTAACTGTGTCTGGCAACACCTTCACAGATACACCCAGAAGTGTGCTTTACTGATTTTCTAGGTGTCTCTCAATCCAGCCAAGTTGACAATCAAAATTAAGCATCACAGTTACTTACACTTGTTCTCAGCCTTTCTTGTCATTCTGTAGTGCTATCACACTGAGGCAAGTCACATGCAAAGGAGGGAGGTACTACAAGGTGGTAAGTTTGGAAAATGCAAGATAGATTATTTTTGTATTCAGAAACACAGATTTCTAAAAGTGGATTCAATATTCAGATTCTGTTTTCTGCCTGCCCATCCTTTTTAACACAGCAGTTTAGGATCACCCACTACTTTCAGGCTCATTCATTTTCAAATGTATTATTAGTTATTAGGCTGGCTTCACTGAAGTAATTTCAAGACAGGTTGTCCCTGCCCAAGGCCATTATCACTGCTTGCACTGATCAGCCATGAGGGTTAATGATTTTCAGGAGAATCCAATAAAAGGTTATTTTGATGGGTAATAAATAGAAAGCAGAGTATGGCATGTCACAGAAAACTTGAGGTTTTTCCTTTAGTAAGGGCTATTTCCAAGAGAAGGCAGGTAAACTTCTCAGATGGAGGAGAGAAGGAAATGGGTAAATATGGTATGGCCATCCCAGGTAGACAGACCTGAGATGAAGTTCCAGCTCTGCCACACACATTGTAGATCCTTGGGTAAGTCACTTAGGTTTCCAATTTTCTCATCTGCATTAAGCGGGACAAAAGGTCTTCCACAGAGTCAGGCATACTATATAGATATTTTATAAACATTAGCTGTTATACATACCTAATTATGGGCCTCACGCACAGAAAGTTGACTTAATCATGCTTTTTAATTCATTGTACACCATTTTCGTAGATGTTTGAAAATTCTGTATTTTATTTTCCTTTCCCTTTCACTGCTCCCATTTACACACTTGTTCTCTTCCCTTGCAAAGGCACTCAATCTATTGTATCTGTTTTACATTCTAGGACACATGTGTTTACTTAAAAATTTGTGCAGATCTGCACACACAGATGATGCCTGTACTAACATATATGATATTTTGTCAAAATATCTCCCTCTCTCTCTCTCTCTCTCTCTCTGAACCCAGGGCCTCACACATGCTTTTTGCAAGCACATGTGCTCAACCACTGCGCCATACCCCCAGTCCATTTTTTTACTTTATATTTTGAGACAGAGTCTCAAGTGTCTTTGGCCTCAGACTTGTAATCCTCCTGCTTCTGCCTTCCGAGTCACTGGGATTAAAGACTTGCTCCATCATGCCCAGCACTAGATCTTGATAATTTTTAACTTTTTCTTCATTTAACACAAATTATTAAAGATCTGTTCATGTTGCTAACATATCCCTAGGTCACTGTTTCTCAGTGTTAATCTAGTATTCCATTCTGTCCATCCACCCACCACCATTTGCTTGCCACTGACCCTTTTTATGGATATATAGGCGACATCTAACTGCCTGCCACCCCCCAAACCACCCTGAGGCACAAGACTTTTAAGAAAAAAAAAAGTAAACTCCATTAAAGGACAAAAAGAATCTTAATAAAAAAGATAGAGAAGACTTGGATGGGAAACTTAGATGGGGGAGGAACATAGAGGAGGGTAAGGGGTAACCTATATGAATAATGCTTATCAAATTGCATATATGAAATTTGTCACAATGAAAAGCATGTCAAAATGAATCACATTATGATGTACATTAAAAATTTCTAATAAAAAAAGAATCTTAAATAAATGGAGATATCTAACATTATAAAGATGAAATTTCTTTCCAAAGTTATTTATGTATTTAATACAATGCTATTGAAATTTAAGTAAGCTTTAGAGGAAACTTAAAAAACATTTGAAAATTTATGTGGGAGAATAAATTTTGTGAATGAATTGAAAAGAAAAAGAACAAAGAGTTGTCCCACCAGATTTTATAAATAATACCAAGAAATAAGAGACACACATAAGAAACATAGAAATGGAAGGCACAGCCCAAAGGTAGGTATCTATGAGGATTAGTCATGATCTAAAGGCAGATCTACAAACGAGGAGAAAAAACAAAAGACTTCTACTTGTTGATGTTAAGGAAAAATGGCTCAGTATATGGAGATGAAGTTGTATCCTTACCTCACACCGTGTACATACATGTGTTTATGTCAGTGTCACATGTCTGTGTCCTTGATAAATATAGGACAAGAAAATTATTTATTTATTTTCTGCAGTACTTGGAGGTTGGACCCATGGCCACCCACATACTTTGCAAATGCTCTACCACTGGGCAGCACCCCCAGGTCATTTTTTATTTTTTAAATGGGGACAGGGTGTCACTAAGTTCCACACGCTGCCTCTGCTCTCAAAGGTAGGATTCTCCTGCCTCTGCCTCCTAAATTGCTGGGATGACTGGAGTGACCACTGAGCCCAGCTATAAGGACAAACTCGAGGGGTGCAGGGAGATGGACCGGGAGGGCAAGGCTAGCCCCGCCCTACACAGGGCCACGTGCCCGGCCCCACCCACACCGCCCACACGCGGGCATTGTGTGTGTGTGCGCAGGCTCGGAGTCCCCAGCGTTCTCGTCGGAAGAGCCCCGCATCCCCACGCCAAGGAGAGGACGTACCCTTGTTGAGACTTCACAGCTGTGGACGCGCTCTGGGCTCGTGGGGAGCATGAGTGGACGCGCCCATGCGAGGGCACGAGGCCTGGCCCACAGCCCCCGCTTCCCGGCCTTGCCATCGGTGTGTAGCGTGCTGAGCTGGCCTGTTTTGGCTCCTGCCTTTCTCCAGGCTGGCCAGTGCCTTGCTCGCGTGCGTCTCCTCTGTTAAAGCACCTTCCCTCAGCTTTAAGTCGTTCCTCCTCTCTCTCTCTCTCTCTCTCTCTCTCTCTCTCTCTCTCTCTCTCTCTCTCTCTCTCTCTCTCGCCTTTTCCTTTCACGGGATCTCATCTGCTAGGGTGGGCCCGTTAGCCAAGTGCAGCGGACTGGCCGTCGCAGGCCAACGTGCCATTGCCTTCTACTTTCTGAGTTTTAACAACATGATTTGGTTGTAAATTGCCTGGGTAATATTGATGCACCTTCCTACCGTTATATGGCATACAATTGGTCTTGCTAACTGGTATACAAAATAATCTGAAACACATGGTTTAGAGTCACCTGCTGTGGCTTGAGCGACCACTATGGGGAGCGCTGCTTGCTAGACCTTGGGCCACTAGGCTGGTCGGACCTGCGGATCACGTGCTGATACTCAGTGTGGAGCACGCTTTTAGCTGTAGACTCTGGGGTAGTCTGTGGTCATTGGGCCTTTGTCCTTTTTCTTGACTTCACTCACTTTTCTAGCACACCAAGATATACAATTGATTTCTTGGATGAAGAAGTACTTTCTTTGAAAAGAGAAAATATTAATAGCTCTCTGTCTACCCACTTTGTGAACTAATTTGGGCCCAGTTTATCTGAGGGAGTCATCCTGTGGGTTCAGTTTATTTTCATGCCCCTGAGCCGTGGCAGCAGGAGGGCTGTGTGCATTTGGGCCAGGTTCCCTCCTACAGGCTCAGTCAGTGCAAAGCTCATGTCTCTGTTGTGTACACCTCCAGGGACTAACACTGTATCTGGCTCACGGTACTAAAAGTTGTTTGATGAGGAAAAACTATAGTAACTCTCGTTCCTCTGTCTTTTGTCTTGAGTGGGCACTCTTACTCCCAAGGGTAGCACTGTCAACGTGTTCTTTCTCTAGATCTTGGTGATCTGATGACAGGCCGCGCTACTTGTATTTTGTGATAACTTTGTGGTTTGTGAATTACCTTAAATCTAAGCACAACTTTCTTGTCCATTTTATAGGCCACATCTGTGGACCCTGGTGGCAGTGAGGCATCCTCCAGCAGTGGCTCCGTGGGAACAAGCAGTGTTCCACAGCAAGGTAAGTGCAGTGCTCTCCTCCCCTCGATTCTTCGCCTCCTGAGTGGAGCAGGAGGGGCTCCGCCTCACCCTACTGCAGCGCCCTCACTCCTGGGGCATCCGAGTCTCCTTTCCTTGGGGGATGTCCTTTCCCATGTTCCTCTGAGGACTAGCACAGAGCCATCTGCCATATTTCCTGACAGTGCGCGGTCGGTAGAAATCCACAGACTCAAGACAGCCAGTTTTCTGAGTCTGCCTCGATATTCACTGAAGAATTTTGGAAAAATTATTCTGAAAACTCCATGATGTACAAATGCCAATGCTGTCACCTTGCAGGGATGGTGGGACCCCAGCCCATGTGCCCGGCCCACTTCTCTCCCCACCTAGGATTCTCATCACCATTCAGCGGGCGGTCTTTTCTCTGCAAAGCTACATGTGGTCTCAGGACAGTGGTCAAGATGCCACTCCAAATAGCCACTATCCCTGTGTGAGTTGTTGTTGTTGTTGTTAGGTGCCGTCGAGTCGGTATCCGACTCATAGCGACCCTCTGTACAACAGGGGAAACACTATTGTCAGTGCTTTTCTGCTGTTCATAGGGTTTTCAATGGCAGATTGATTTTTGGGAGGGGGTTGCCAGGTCCTTCTCCCAAGCCTACAGCTTCTGGTGTTCCCAGGCGGTCTCCCATCCAGGT